>JANDJZ010000558.1:0-27276 GCA_027943245.1 Acanthamoeba sp. SK_2022b | reverse complement strand
CCTCCGACTCGTCGTTCCTGCACACCGCACACCGCACACACAAGTGGCACCCCGTGAGCCCACGGGGCCGTGCGTTGCGAGCCAGGTGGTCCACGACGTACTTGCCCAGCAGGACCAGGGGCACGACGACCTTGAAGTGCTCCTTGATGACGTCCTTGCGCGCTAGAGCCTGCAGGCACTGGGCGCTGGTCACGTGCGCCACTTCATCGCCCTCCGTGTACAGTTTCTGAAACAGGACCAACAAATCAGCAAAAAAAATCGTACATAAGAAATCAATAAATAGATTTAATAATAATAATAATATTAAATAATAATAATAATAATAATATGAAATGAGGAGGCACCTTGAGGTGCAGGACGTAGTTCTTGAGCGAGGCGTGAGTGGTGAGCGGGGCCAGACCGGCGGCAGCCGTGGCATAGGTGGATCGCACGATGGGCGACTTGTCCTTGAGCGCCTGTCGCAGCGCCTTGAGCAACGTGGGGGCCTCCCCCTTGACCACGTGGGGGCACTGCACACACACACGCACGCAATACACACACGCACGCACTCATCCAGTCACGCAGCCGCATTTGCCTAACAACGCACACAGCTGCGTGTGCGCTCGCGCAGTAACCAAAGGGAGGGAAGGGGAGGAGTTGTGTACCACCATGGTGAGGGAGGAGATCATGTGAGCGGTGCCGCACTTGGTGGGCAGGCCCACCCCGCGAGCAAACAGCTCCTGAAGGGCCTTGGCCAGAGGACCGATATTGGACTCGTCCACGTACTTGACGCACAGCTCCAGCTACGCCCCCAGGCGACACAGAACGAGCATGTGTGAGCGGAAGACGGTTCCATCGGGTGTAACAGTTACAAGCCACCAAATACCAAAAGAAAAGGAGAAAAAATTTAAAACAAAAACAAAAACAAAAACAAAAACAAAAACAAATTGTGTATTGGGTACCGTGTCGTTCAGCGGCGAGAGGCGACTCAGACTCATGCGCGCTTGCTGCATAGTTGCGTGCGTTTAGTTTGGGACAAGTTGTCGTTAACGACGCGGGCCAGGGGGAGCGCGACGGGGGGGGGGTGTACCTCGAGCATGCGTTGCGAGTCCTTGTCGGCGTGGAGCGCCAGGTAGTTGAAGTCCTGCGGCTCGAGCTGGGTGAGCGAGTCGACGAGCACGTGCACGATCTCCGGCACGTGAGGCTTCAACAGCGGCCCGGCGACTACAGTTGGTTTCACACACAACACACACGACAGCATCAGCGCTCGAGCTCATATCACTCGACGTGCACAACAGCGCGGAGGGAGGCTTACCCTTGCAGATCTTTTGGATCTGGTCGATCGTGAGGCCGAGGACCTCCTTGACGGGGCTGTGCAGGCCCTCGGTGAGAAGGAAGGGCATGATGACGGCGATCGCCTCCTTGCCCTGGTCCGGGTTGGTGTAGACGGGGTCGCACAGCCGCACCGAGAGCGAGGAGAGCGTGCGGAACATGGACATGGCCGCCTTGCGCACCGACTCCTTGATGTCATCGATCACGCGGAAGCAACGGAACCACAAGTCCTTCAAGAACGGCTCCACGTGGCCTGCGCGCCGATGAGTGAGCTTGTGAGCTTGCGTGATTGTGTGTGTGTGTGTGTGTGTGTGTGTGTGTGTGTGTGTGTGTGTGTGTGTGTTGTGTGGTACTGTAGAGCTTGCTCTGGAGAGCGTCGGAGATGGCGTAGCAGGAGGACTCGCGCGTGCGCCACACGTTGGACACCAGGCCCTTGAGCAGCTCCTTCATGATGGGCTCAAAGTACTCGTCCGCCGCCTTGCGCGCGTCGGTGATGGAATTCAAGATATTCCTCATCGACTGGACAACAAGTTTCCACCACCAAAGACGCGCGTTGAGCCACAACAAAACCGAATAACGCGGAGAGGGAGAGGGAGAGAGAGGTATGAGGGAAGATGGAGGGAGTTGCGCGCACCTGAGCGACGCGAGGGTTGGGATCGTAGGACGAGCGGTAGAGGAGGGGCACGAGCGTGGGCAGGAAGGGCTTGAGGTACTCCATGCCCTCGCGCGAGGCCAGGGCAGTCGCGGCAAAGGCGGCGCCCTTGCGCGAGTTCCACAGGCTGTGGTGGCTCGCCAGGTTCAGGAACCGGTAGATCAGGTCGGGTTGGCCCTGGACGTACGCCATGTTCAGAACAAGGCGACCAACCAACCAATCAAAGGGCAGGCTGGCTGGCCCGAGGGCGTACCAGTTCGTTGGCAACAGAGCAGAGCTCCTTGTAGGTCGACAGGCCGCCCGATCCCATGGCCGAGGGGACCGAACCAAGCGCTCCCTCGGGTATCACCTCGCTGGACAAATCAACAATTTGAATTTAAATTAAAATAATGGACAAAAAACAAAACAAAACAAAAACAAAACAAAAACGAATGACAGCAGGAGAGGAAGTGGCAAGATCTCCGGAGGACGCACGTTTCATCCTTGCGCTGGACTTCGGCGGCTTGCTTGGCCTTGCCCGTGGCGAGGGTCGTCACGAGGTTGTCCACCAATTCCTTCTTCATGCCGGCATCGCCCAGTTCGTAGACCATGACGAGGCCCTTCGACGCCACCTCCTGCGTCACCTCGTTGTTGTCTGCGGTGTGTGCGTGCGCGTGTGCGTGTTACTGCCAAGTTAAAGGGGCACACACTCGAGGGAAGGGCTTACCGGCCAGGAGGCGCGAGAAGTAGGCCTGGATGAGGGCCAGCCTGGAGCGGAGCTCGGGATGCGTGGGCGAATGCTGCAGGAGCGACAGCAGCCAGATCGCGGCTGCGTTGCGGCTCAGGTTGGCCCCCGATTGGACCAGCGAGAAGAGCTTGGCCAGCATGCCCGCCATCACCTCCGGATAGGGGACGTCCTGCGGCGCCTGGACGGCCAGCGGCTTCTTGGCCCGGTCGTCGTCGACTTCGGTCTTGGCCTTGCCCTTGTCCTCCGTTGACGGCTTCTTGTTCTTGTCCTTCTGGCGCTCGTGATCGTCGTCGTCGTCGTCGAGCGGGTCGTCGATCTCCGGGTGAAGCGGGTCCTTGGCGGCGGCCGACGCGCCGCCCGAGGCAACGCAGGAGAGCGCCTCGCCCACGCTGAAGTGGATCTCCTCGCTCTTGGTCTTGTCAAGTGCGTACAGGGCATTGAGAATGTCCGACTGTGTCGACACGGCCGCACACACACAGTCGTGAGTCGGTGGGGCTCGGCAACAACCAGAGAGAGAGAGAGAGAGAGGCGTGATAGGGGGGGAGGGCAAGTCCTACCTTGTAGGCGATGCCTGGCTCGCCGACGCACATGTATCCGAGCGCGAGGGCAAGCCTCTCGATGAGCTTGGCCTCAGTGGTGGAGCCGAGCAGAGCGGTCAACTTCTTGACGAGGCCCGCCTTGGTCAGGACCTTGGATGCGGCGGCGGGGGCGGCATCGGCAGCCTGGCCCTCAGGAGCAGCGTCCGTCGTGGGGGCGCCTTCGGGAAGCGGTAGCGGCGAATAGCGGCCGATGACGCCGAGAGCCCTCACCGCATAGACCTATGAAGGGGGAGGGAGGGGGCATTCGTGCATCAGCTTATCATATTTGTCGACAAATATGAGAAGTGCGAATGCGCAAACCTTGATCTGTGTGGAGCGGTGGCCAAGGACATCGACAAGCTTGCCGACGGCGGACTCGAACGGCTGCTTGCACTGCGGAGGCATGGAACCGGACTGGAGGCTTCGGCAGATCAAGAAGCTGATTGTCGACATAAACGCATTGATCGAGATCAGCCGCATGCCACTTTACACTCACCCGGCCGAATGTGTTCGGTGTCGTGTGGAGAGGGGGAGGTCGTACGCGAGGGTGTTGATGGCCGCTTCGACCTTGTCCACATTGATCTCGTCGGCGTCGAGCTGAGGCAGGAAGGTCTGCATGATGGCGAGCACCCGCTCGGCGGGCAGATGTGGCGCCGAGTAGCCAACGATCCTGGCTATGATTTCGCGCGACTCGTGGGCGCCGGTGTAGAGCAGGTTGCTGTTGCCCAGAAAGAGGCCGATCTTGGCCGTGTAGTATTCGGCGAGCTGTTGGTCGCTCATGTGGTAGAGCGTGACGTAGAGCGATTTGGCGGCGACGTGGTGTAAGGTTGGCCCTCCACGCGTGCCCAAGCCAAGCTCCAACAGATCCCTGCGTCATATTGGCCTCGTGGGTCATTACCGCTCACGCCACACACACACGACACACACACACACACACACACACACACACACACACACACACACACACACACACACACACACACGTACACACACACGACACATCGCTTGCGGAGCTGAGGTCGGCCAGGTACTCAGACCACGTGCGGCCGCTCCGTTGGATGTTGTTGCGCAGACATTTGAGGAGGAAAGCGAGCGACTCCTCGTAGCTCGCGGCGGGGAACGGCAGGGCGTTCTTGTCGTTCACGCCCGCCATGCGCTTGGCCACCTGCTTGGAGATGAACTGGACCAGGTCGACAAACGATGGATAGGGCTGGGCGCTGTCGGAGATAATGTCGACGTGGTGATGCACGAACGGGCGCAGGCCTCGCTTGGCCTCGTCTCGCACCTGCAAGGGGACGGGAGGAGGGTCTCCCATCAGTGAATTAAGCTGAAGGACATCCACGCGCACGGCCATGCGAAGCCCTACCTCGGGTCGGTCGTCGCTTGCCCCGAGAAGGCATACAAAACGGCTCACCACATGCGAGAACGGGAATATCTTGATGGCTGCGGCACAGAATATAAAATGACATGAATACCATAAAAATAAATAAATAAATAAATAAATAATATCAAAAGGTTAGCTAGCCGCTCGTGACACCGTCAGTGACGGTGATCGTACCGTATTGCACGGCAGCAAGTCGAGCCTGATACTCGGTCTATACACGAGACACGATTGAGCGTAAGGTGGCGAGTAGTGTGACGGTAGTCAATCACCTGTCGGAGCAGAGAATGACAAGGGGAGAGCAGAACAGGTACCCGCTCCACACTGGCCAGCAAAAGGGTCTCGAGCTTGGCGTTGAGGGCGTCGGGCAGGGACTTGAACGCTGGCACGAGCAGCTTGAGCGCGTCCTGGACCGATCCTCTGACTAGACGTGGAAACCAACGAAGCAGCCTGGTGAGGCCCACGCCTTTCCTGACACGTACGGAGCGAGAGAGAGAGAGAGAGAGAGCCGCACCTGCTTCAGGCTCTGCGCTGATTCGATTAAAGAGCATCTCCAGAATTCCAAGATCGCCGGTCTGGGTGAGTAGGTGGGGCATCCGCTTGCCGATGGTGCCCAGCGTCACGTAGGCCGAGCCCCGCAGCAGTTGGTTCTCTGTGGTGTCGTCCGCAGTCTGCAGCTGACCCAGCAGCTTCACCACGCTGGCGTAGATCAGCGGCGACATGGGCTTGAGCGACGCTTCCGCTGCCTAGATCGGAGAGAAACGACGATGGCGGTCAGCCGCAGCCCCCCCCCCGTGTACGGAAAGAGAAGGCGGGATGGGTCACCTTCTCGAAGACGCCCTGCACGAAGGACAGGCCGGCCCTCTTGATGCGGGCCGGCGACGTCGCGCCGAAGACGGCCTCGAAGATGATTTGCAGCGTGCGAGGGAAAGAATTGGCTGTGACGCGCGGGCACAAACGGGGAGGTGGTGAGTCTACGCTTGCGACTTCTATTGAGAGGCCGCGAGTCGTACTGGCAAGGGTGGAGCGTTGGAGGTGGAGAAGGATCTTCTCGCGTAGGATGGAATCGGCGGGAGTTCGTCGCTCCTCTGGCGGGGTAGACTTGTCCGTGGCGGGAGTGCCTTGGAAGAGGTCCATCAACCGACTCACCAACTGCACAGATTTGTGACGATCAGATCTGATTACGTCCAACGGAGGAGAACTCCCTAATGGGAAGGTCTACCTGGGGGTCTTCGAAGTTGACATTCTCGAGCTTCTTGAGCGCGCCGGTGCCGTCGTCCTTGATGCTGCACGCGGGGGTCGGTCAGCATCAATAAAGCTGCAATCATCAGATCATCTGAGTTAACCTCTCCTCTCACCTGTGGTGTGTGTCGCTCGAGGCGACGAGAAGGTGCGGGAGGATGGCATTGGGTTCGTCGTCCAGGATACCGGACGCGAGGAAGGCCACGATCGATGCCTGTGCAGAGCGAGCGAGCGAGCGAGCAATGAGGCGGAGAGGGCACCGGTGTGGGGACGAGGCGATGGGTCGCACCTTGTACTCGGTCAGTTGCTGGGAGGTGAGCACTCTAGCAGAGCCCATCACACGCTGGATGGAAGTTGTGCTCAAGCCGGGCACAGTGACTGCCTTTGGGGCCGCCGGCTGCGTGGTAGGCGAGGACTGGGACTGAGTCGCCGCCGGCGCGGCAGACGTCTGAGAGCTGAAAGGAATCGCCGCAGCCAGGTGTCAGAATCAAACCTGTGCGCAACGTCGGGCTAGATGTGATGCGCACCTGGTGTCGTCCAAGCGGAGAGGCACCATGAGGAGCACATCCAAAAGGAAGTCCAGGAAGGTCTTCTTCACTGCGGCATCGCCAAAGAACGCCGGGATCACGAGCTTGTCGCGCACCAGCTCGCGTTGCTGGTACTGGGATAGAATACGGGGCACCTGTTGCGAAGTCGCATCAGTTCTCTCGTGCTTGCGCGCGCGCACACACACACACACACACAGAGAGAGAGAGAGAGTGCGCGCGCGCGCGCAATTTCACTGTGAACTCAGTGCGCTGATGAGTTGGTGGATGCGTACGGCCAAACGAAGAAGGATTGCCTGGTGTTTGGGCGGCCTACTCTGCAGTCCATTCAGCAGCACCGGCGCCGCAGCGTTTTGTTCCTGGTTGGGCGGAGAGTGGCCATGAGAAAGACAGAGAGAGAGAGAGAGAGATGACTTGAACGCAGAATTGCAACTGAGAGGTTATACCTCCTTGGCGGCGCGAGCGAAAGCCATCTCTGCAGCAAGGCGGACAGAAGGGTGAGTTCACTCTACACGCTTGAAGGAGCGAGGGAGGGGCAGGTACCGAGGTAGATGATGTTGAGGTTTTGCACAAAGGCCGAGGTGTTGGGCGCAACGTATTGCTGCACGAGGTCCGCAAGCGGCAGCTTGATGTTGTTCTGACTCTTGACTCGCTTGCTGATGTGGTTCAGCACTTCCAAGACCTGCGCAAGGAGGGTGAGCCATGCATGCGATGCTGTCATAGCCACCTAACACGCACCTTGGTCCGGGTTGTTGCGGCCGGACTGGCGAGTTTGGACAGTACGGGCACGAGGAAGGACGCCACGGCGCCCTCCACGGCCGCTGCATCGCTCACCATGGCAAACTTGAACAATACTCGATCAAGTAACTGGTAGCCATAGATTCATCAGTGAGTTGGCACGCGTGCATAAAGGGCGCTGATGGGGATCGCAGCGTGTACCTGGATATCTTTCTGCGATTCCTCATCTGATCCCGCACTGGTGCTTGCACTTGACATCTTCGTGGTTGTTGCTTGTTGCTCAAGTTCGATTTGAAATGAGATTTACAACGCTACAAAATCAGGTCACGATTACGTGTGGCCAAGAAGCGAAGAAATTCTTTTTCCCTCTTCGGTTGGGAGGAAAATGGAAGCAAAAAGAAAAAAGAGAGACGGAGAGTCACAGAAGGAGAGCGGAGGGAGAGAGCAAGCATCAAGATTTGATCTGTAGTAAGCGGCAAAAATGGCGGATGTTGTGTACCAACACCTGGAGCGTATGATCCCAGATCTCGAGCAGCTGCAACAGCACGAGATCTTCACGCCGGTACTAATCTCCCAATTTCCCTAGATTTTGCATTCTTCTCAATATTCGTGGGCGATGTATTCTTTAGACCGAAATCAAAGCGATCATTAAGAAACGGAACCATTTCGAGTACGCGGTGAAGCGGATGGGTAGCGACAAAGAAGATTTTCTGCGTTACATTCAGTACGAGATGAACCTCAACATCTTGCAGAAGAAGAGAAAGAAGCGACTCGGTACCACCTCTTCTCAATCCTTTATTTTTCAAAAATGCTGAACCTAGGCTTCCAGCGTTCTCAACCATTTCTTGATTAAATTTAAATCGATTATTTTTGTAACTTCGATTGCGAGTGTTCGTTCTGCTGGCCTCACATGTGCGCCGCCAGGTATCAAGAGGCTACCAGATTCTGTCGAGTATCACTTTGCAATCAGGATCTCCAAGATCTTCGAGCGTTTGCTCACCAAGTTCAGGAGCGACGTGACCCTCTGGCTGCAGTACATAGAGTATCTCAAGAAGACCCGCAACGCTTCTACCCTCAACCGGGTCTTTGCACAGTACGACAGCTTGCTCTGCTAACCATTCTCGTGCACTTGTCGCGACAGCACGTGTTCGACTTTGTCCCGCTGACGTCGGCTCGTGTGTCGCGCAGGGCCATCCAGCTGCATCCTACCGTTGAGGGCCTGTGGATCGTCGCCGCGGGCTACGAGTTTGAACATAATGAAAACATCACCGCCGCCAGAGGTGCGCTCCCCTCGCTTGTATTGATCTTGCTACTCCCGTAACGTTCTGTTGACAAGCTTGCCCCTTTCTCTCTTTTTTTATAAATACCTAAATAATATATATATCTTTCTTTTATACTTCGGTCTCAGCCTTGATGGAACGATCATTGCGGCTCAACCCCAAGTGCGAGCGTCTGTGGATCGAGTTTTGCAAGCTGGAGTGCATATATCTGGTGCGAATCAAGGAACGAATGGAAGAGTTCGGCATCGACGCGAGCGCGCTTGTCCCTAAGGTATTTGTTCCTATTTGCCCATTGATTTATTAATTATTTATTGACTAATATATTTGCTTTTGTATTAAAAAAAAGGGCGAAAGCATCGACAGAACTTCGTTGCCCGACAGCAAGAAGGACGGAGAAATCGGCGCCGCTGCTGCGGGTGACCCCTCGACCAAGGCCCAGGACGCCCCGTACATACATTTCTCCTTGTAGGCTGCCAAGCATGCACGGAATTCGATCTAATGCATCCTTTGTTGTCGCTATGCAGCAGCGCCACCACCCGGAACCCGTTCTTCGCGGGCGCCATTCCCCGGTTCATCTACCGGAACGCGGTCAAGGCCATCCCCAAGAGCGCCGCCTTCCGAATCTCCTTCCTGCGACTGTTCAACTCCTTCGACGAGACCGAAGACATCAAGCAGGAGATCTTTGAGGGTCTGCTCCGAGATTTCGGCGACGACGCCCATTGCGTGAGCCTGTACGCCAGGCACAAGCTGGAAGACGCCACCGACGAAGGTGCGGTCTCTGTCCTCGAGTAATGGCCATCACGTTACACAACCGGTCTCATCGCTCGCGTGCGCCGTATCACAGAGAGGCCGGCGGCCGTGCTCTTTGCGCTGCAGACCTACGAGGAGGCCCTCAAGACTGCGCCCACCATGGCGCTGTGGGAGGAATACATCGACTTTTGTGTCAGCTCCTTGAACTCGGCGGCCAAGCCCAATAACCCGACTGCGGTGCGCTTCACCCGACCACCGTGAGCAAGCACGCCTCGGGCCGCCAAACGAAACGCGTGGCCGGAATGCGCTGACCCGTTCTCTCTATTAGGCGCAGAAGCGTGAGGTCCGGGCGTGGGCCAACCGCGTTCTCGAGGTCTGTCAGAAGGCCGAAGAGGCGGCACTCACCAGCGAGCTCATCTACAGCACGTGGATCGACACTCTCCTTGACCTGGGCCGACCTGACGACGCCGTCAAGCTGGCCGAGGTGCGCTCACCCTCCGCGCTCGTGTCAGGCCAGTTATTTTTGATTTATTTATTCATTTTATTTTATTTTATTTTATTTATTTATAACGCTCTGCGCTTGAAAACACCTTGATAGACTGCCACGCGACGTCATCCCGAGTCTGCCTCGCTCTGGCTGTCGCGAATCCGATTGCACGTTCGCATCAGCGCGCTCGCCCTGAAGGAGGTGCTCAGCGCCGAGGTCAAGCAGCTCTTCGCCGCCGCGTTCGACGCCGTGCCCACTACCCAATCACCGGTACGCGACCCCCGCCGGGCCTCTCATCGAGTAGAGCGCCAAGAATCGGTCAGTCGCTCTTCTCACACGCCAATATTCCTCCAGAGCTTGTGGGGGCACTACCTCGAGCTGGTGCTCAGCTCCGACATCTCCTTCGACATGAAGCTCCAGCACTTCAGGGTAAGGCCTTTGGCCGGACACGACGCGCCCTCGTTGCCCCCCTCCCGGGCCTTTCTTCTCATTCAAAAAACCGCTCCTCCTCCTCCTCTTCCTCTGTGTGTCACACACAGAAAGCGCTCGTTACCCTGACCGGAGCCGACAAGGCGAGCGTGTCGGTCATCAAGGTGGCCTTCATTTCTCGAGTTGCGGCCACCCATGACATCCAGGCCACCCGCCGGGCCTACGAAGTGTAAGCGGATCCTCTCTCCCCCAGGGAGCTCTGGTCTCGTATCGCTCGGTGCAACGCTGACGTGCTCCCTCCCTCTCCCCATTTATGTGTGTGTCATTCTCACAGCGGTCTCGATGTCCCCGCACAATCCGAGGACTACTTCCGACAGTGCATCTTGATCGAGCGTGCACAGCGACCCGTTGACATGACCGTCATCCGCTCGCTCTACAGGTGAACCGGCACCTGTCTTACGGCCTGTTGGTTCTTCGCTGGCCGCCCCGCCTGACCTCTTTTCCTTCTCTCCCTCTCTCTGTTCGCCTCGCAGGCGTGGTGTGAGGCAGCACGGCAGGCTTTCTGCCGACCTGTGGCTCGGGTGGATCGAGATGGAGGTCGACGCCGGCGATTTCACCGCCGCCTCCAACCTCTTCTGGGAGGCCCAAAAGATGCTCCGCAAGAACAACCAAAAGCTCATCGCAGGCTACGAGCAGCTGCGCAAGTGAGGCATGGCCATTGTCTTTTTCAAATCGAAACAGGTTTCTTTCAAGAAATTTAAAAGAAAAAAGAGAAAACCTATTTTTCCTTCAATAATTCTTTTTGACCACTGCCGAGCAAGGGGCGGAAGAAGCGTTGGAAGGACCAACACCACCTTGCCAGGTGCCCGGACCGAAACCGCTGATGTTGGGTTCCGGCAGCACTGAAGTGCCCACGCGCCGTGCGAGCAGTAGTGCGGGCAGTCTCGACGCCCCGGCCGTGCAGCCTCCTCAGCCCCACACCTCCAATACACGCCGTCGGGTCCTGCCTGGCCGCCCCGCCAAAAGCAACAAAGGTGCCCTGTCTCCACCTAGGCGCTATATCAACCGCTCGTCACTAGCTTGGCCCTAAGCGTTCGCGCTTTGCGTGGGTACACGCGCCTTTGTGTTTTGTGTCCTCAGGGGCTCTATCGTGGGGCCGACAGGGTCTGGTGGCGTACGGCTGCCAGTGCTGCGTGGTCGTGGTGGACCCGTCCTCGCTCGGCCTCCTCCAGACGCTCGACGAACACCGCGCCCCCGTCACCTGCCTCGAATGGTGCGCTCTCTCGTGTCACATGCGTACCCCCGAGAGCGAGGGAGGGAGGGCTGCTGACGTTTGCGCGCGGTGGCGGCGCCGGGGGTCTGCCGCAGGGGACACGAGAGCTGGGAGGACAAGACCGCCGTCGAGTATCCGCTCATCCTCGCTACCGGCGACTCAGCTGGGAGCGTCATCGTGTGGGACGTGCTCAAGGCCGAAATCAAGGCCACCCTGGGTAAGGGGCCCTTCCTCATCCCGCTAGCTGTGGCGTGACTCAAACGTCTCTCTCCCTCTCCCTCCTCTCTGCGTGTGTGTGTGTGTGTCGCGTGTGTCACGTGTGCAGAGACCGGGCATGAGGACGCGGCGGTGCTGGCGCTGTGCTGGCATCCGGAGGACCCCTCGCTGCTACTGTCTCTTCATCACTCCTCGCTGCTCGTACTGTGGGACACCGCCACCGGCAACAAGGTGCCCTTATCAACCCTCCGCACACGCACACGCACACGCACACGCACACGCACACGCACACGCACACGCACACGCACGCGCACACGCCATCATCTGTGCGACCAACCGCTCTCGTGTGGGCCACCGTCTGCGACACAGCTGTGGAGCCAGGAGCTCCCCGAGCAGCTCCTCGCCGTCGAGTTTGACAGGTTCAATCCCGAAGAGCTGTGGGCGGTCTCGATCACGGGCGGGATGTACCTACTCAACGGTACGCTGTCGCTGCCCGCCTCCCCCGTCGTCGTGCCATGACGCCTCATGCGTTGATGGCACGAGCGCGCCAACGCCGCGCCGGCTGACTGCGTGGGCGTGCGTCAGTCGGCGAGCCGCGTTCGGCGCCGGAGGGCCAGGCGGTGCTGCGTAACAGCGTGGCGTACGAGGGCTCCGGCAAGCTCGCGCAGATGGTCTTCTCGCCCGTCGCTCGGCACATCGTCTACTTCCTATTCCCCCACCGCGTCCTCGCCTACGACTTTGGCCTACAGCAGGCACGCCGCCCCGCGCCTCGCTCGATCTCTCTCGCGCTCTTTGCGATGTCTCACGCGCGCTCGGTGGCCTCGTGCGGTCTCAGGTGGTGGGGTCGATCACTTTGGAAGCGAGCAAGTCGCCCTTCCGTCGTATGATCGTGGCGCCCGGGCGCATCTTCTGCCTGCAACTCGACGGCTCGTACGCGCGCCTGGCCTCCCTGTCCTAGCGCGCACTCGAGTTCACTTTCATGCGTGCGTGTGTGCGTGTGCGTGCTTGGGGGGGGGCAGGCTCATCGTGTACAAGAGGCACGAGGGACAGAACTACGCCTTTCATCGCGAGTGCATGTGCGAGGCCCCCAAGCAGTTCAAGCCGGGCAAGAAGAACCAGCAGACCACGGCCTACGGGATCGCCTTCAGTCCGCTCCAGCCGCACCAGTTCATCTGCCTCATGAGCGACAGCAACCTGTACGCCACGTCATCGCCGCCGCCGTCGTCATGCGTGTTCCCATACGCCGCTAACGTGCGCACAACAACTCGACCGCGCCCCGTGCGTGCGCTCAAAGGTGGCGATGGGATTTTGTGGAGGGAGGCAACCCCACGCGAGTCGGCGGGCGCGTGTTCGTGAGCGGGCAGGCTCACCACCTGCCCAACCCGGTGAGCACGGTCACCGTATCCCCCTTCTCACAGCGCGGCCACCCGCTGATCGCGCTCGGCACCTTCAACGGCACCGTCCAGGCACACTCCCTCGTCCACCAACGCCGCTTTTGCAACCTTTGCGTTCATGCTAACCAACTGCCATGTGTGTGTGTGTGTGTGTGTGTGTGTGTGTGTGTGTGTGTGTGTGTGTGTGTGTGGTGTTGTGTGCTTGCCAACGATTAGATCGTGGACATGGTGAAGCTGCGCACGCGGTCGCAGTACCTGGTGCACGGACCCATTGCGCCCAGCAACTTTCCCGTTCGCGGCTTGTCCTGGCTCACCGCGTCCACGCTCATTTTCTACACCTGCGAGGAGTGCGACCCTCTCTCTCTCTCTCACACACACACACACACACACACACACATACACACACCACAGTCCCTACTCTATACTTTCCTCTTCAATGGCCTCCCGCTTCTCCTTGGCTGACCCGTGCAAATTTGTGTCGACACGTACGCAGCGTGGGCAAGGGCGAGTTCATGAACAAGGTCTTCCTGCTCGACCTTCACACGGGCCGTCTGCGCGAAGTCCGCAAGGTGAGCGTTCCCTTCCATTTCATACGTCAAGCGGAGAAGAACGACCGACACACTCAGCGATGGGGTGGTGGCGTGTGTTTGCGTGCAGCAAAATGCGGCCGAGGCGACGTTCATTCGCGGCCTGCGAGTGTCGCCCCTGCGGCAGTACTTTGTGCTGATGCTCAAGGACAAGCCGTTCGAGGTGTGGGACCTCACCTCCCTCTCCGTCGTCGCCCTCCTCAAGGCCTCGCAGGTCACCGCCCTCGACTGGTGCCCACCACCAGCCAACAGCTCCAACGGTACCCATTTTATTTTATTTTATTTTCATTTATTTTTGTATTGTAATAATTGTTGATTATTTATGGTTTGTGACATTATGAAATGGCTAATAGTTTTGGCGCCAAAAGGAGCGGCAGGTCGGCCCCGCGAGTACTTCCTGTTCGTGCTGGCCGACGGCACGGTGCACCAGCACGCCGTGGGCGATGGCGGAGTGACGGCGGTCCCTTTCCAGGGCGAGATCGGAACCGGCATCATCTCCGCGATCTCCTGGTACTCCTCTCGCCTACACACACACACACACACACACACACACGATGACACACGATGACACACGCGCGACACACGCGACCACAACGTATAGGAAGGATTCGCTGCTCGTAAGCGGCGACACGGCGGGCACCATCCACTGCTATAATTTTGAAACAAAGCGCTCCCTCATCTTCAACACCAACAAGGGCCTCATCAGGAACATTGTGGTAAGCGATCCCCCCTCTCCCCCCTCCCCTCCTCGGTGGCTGTGATCTCTGAGCGCCGCGTGTCACTCCCCCTTTCTCCCCCCCCACTAGTTTTCGCCGAGCAACAAGGGTCACCAGGTCCTGGTGCAGTTCAGCGAGGGCGAGTTTGGCGTGTGGGATGTGGACCACGGCGTGCGCATCTCGACCAGCAGCTACCTTAAGAGCCGCGACCTGCGCGCGCTCGACCTCGACTGGCTCACTCCGTCACATCCCGTCGTCTGTACGCGCATCTCCCTGCCTTCCCCCCCCCCAGTCTCCCCTCCCCCCTCTCGCCTAGCCGGGACTGACGCACGCGTCGACAGCAACGAGCGATGGCTGCGTGCGCGTGCTGGACCGGTCCCTGTCGTCCTCATCTTCGCCCCTTCTGTGGGAGCACGCCGCCGAGGATGCCCCCCTCCACTCCCCCTCCCTGCTCGGGGGCTTCCTGCCCGCCATGCTCAAGGTGCATTGCCCTCCCCCCCCGGTGCCCCACCACTGGCCCCGGGGGCTGCGCTGCGCCGGGGCTGACCCGCTTCGCTGTGCTTCAGGTGCACCTGCTGCATCCGCGGAGCAAGATACCGCGCGCCCTTGCCGAGGCCCTCGACGCTCTCGACCCTGACACGCTCCAGGTGCGGTTCTGGCGGGGGGGGGAGAGGGGGAGTTGCAGTGATCGACTTGACCTGATCTCTCTCTCTCTCTCTCTCTATGTCTCTGTCTTGCCTCGTGTTTTTTCGTCGATGCGTCAAACACAACAGAGGCTGAGGGACCCCGCCCTGTCGATCACCGAGCGCTGCCGCCGCGTGGCCACCTATTTTGCCGACGAAAACGGTAACGCCGCCGTTTCACGCACGCCGCAACTCGCACAATCACAGTTAATTGCTGCTGACCCACACGTCGTCCGCACGGGGTTCTCTCTGCAGAAATTCGCTTCTGGACGCTGGCCGGCCACTTCCTCGCCCCTCCGCAGGCTCACGACGGCGGCTCGGCCTCGGCCGCCGATGACCCGACGTCGACGCCAGTCTGCGAGGCCCCTGCGACGCAGGCCGTCGAGCCACAGTCGGCTGACGGAGGCCAGGACAAGACAGACGTGGCCGAGCCGACGCCGGCGGCGACCGCCCAAAGCGCTGCGCTGGAGTTTGGCGTGCTCTGCAGCAGCAACACGGCGCGCACGCTCGAGTGGGAGCGCGCACGGGCGAGCGAGACGGCGAGCGCCAACGTCAACTACGACCTCTCCAAGAAGCTCACCGACCTTCGTACGTTGTTGTTGTCTTTTGGCGCCGCCAACCACGCTTCGATCGAAACGAATGCTGGATTGTCTCACGCGTCGTGGTACATGTGCGTGACGTGTGCGTGACGTGGCACAGACCTGTTGCTGGGCGAGCGGAGCAAGGCCATGAGGCTGCTGCTGGACACGCCGGCCTCGCACCCCAACTTCTACCCGGACATGCTCAAGGCCTGCGTCGTCGCCGCCTCGCACTCCCAGCAGTCCTTCCAGCAAACCGTGAGCGAGGTGGCCCACAACATGGTGGCGAGCGGGTGGCTCGAGGACGGCGTGCAGCTGCTGTGCCTCGTGGGTCGCGGCGCGGAGGCTTGTCGACACTTGCAGGACCAGTCCCGCTGGACCGACGCCGCGTGGCTGGCCAAGGTCGTGCTGTCCGACGCCGAAGCTTCAGTTGTCCTGCGCCACTGGGTGGCCCATCTCGTCGCCGTCGGGCGCAAGGCCAAGGTAGCTCCTCCAGTCTAGTACTATTATAAATCTTTTTTTATCTCTTGTTTTATTATTGTAATTTTAAATTGATTCACTTTTAATGACCTTTTGATTTAATTAATTTATTTTTCCTTCGACATAGGCGGCCGAGATCTTGCTGTCGCTGGGCGAGGGCGCGGAGGCGGTTCGGTTGCTGCACGAGGCCGGGGAGCTGGGACGCGCGGCGCTGCTGGCCCAGGCGTGTTCGCCCGACCGCAGGCCCGAGCCGGCCGTCCTCACGCGGGTCTACGCCGACTACGCGGCGCGCCTCAAGGCCCTCGGGCATCCCGCCATGGCCCACTACCAGGCCCTCCTATCCACCCTCATGGGTTCAATCTCCTCGTGATGATCACCCTTGTCGCCAAAATTGCCCAAAGAATCGGTTTCTTGTTTCTGCGTAAGAAGAGCACAGAGTAGTGAAGCCTTAGTGAAGCCATGAGCGACCACGCCCACAACGCCCTCATCGACCCGACCGCTTCGTCTCTGCTGCTGGTGCAATGCGCAGCGTGCGGCAAGGTGAGCCACCCCTTGGCAATTCAGTTTTGGGTGTGAAGTGGAGGGTAGGCTGACCTGTGCGTGGCTACTCTGCGATTGCGATGCGACAGGTGCATGCCCCCCCCCCCCGCTCTCCAACTTGAAGCCTCTACCTTTTACCTACCCCAATGCCAACGCGTAAGACTGACAATTTAGCTTGCCTCGTGTATGTCGTATCCGCCAGGAGCATGTTGATACCTGCGGCGAGGCGGAGGCGCTGAAGCGCAAGGACGTGCCGGCGCACGTCCGCGACGACTGCCCGCTCGCCACCGTGTCCTGCAAGTTTGGATGCGACGAGACCGTGCGCCTACCCCCCCCCCTCTTCTCTCCGTGGCTTCGCTCGTGCTGACGCCGCCCGCGCACGTGGCCAGATCCTGCGTCGGGAGCTCGACGATCACATGAAGGACAGCGTGGCCGCCCACCTGGAGCGGCTTCACCCCACCGCCGAGGCCCAGCGGGACAAGGTCGCGCTGCTGGAGAACGACAAGGCCCTCGACCGAGCCAAACGTCGCCGCTGGATTCTTTTCCAGGTTGGCCGTCCACCTTGACTTGGCTTGAGCTAGGAGAGAGAGAGCCAACGCATTTTTGGGGGATGCAGAGGATTGCGCCTACGGCGATGTACATGCTGATACTGGTGGTGGTGGTGCTGAGCCCGATGGATGTCGTGGCGTCTCTTGTGGCGAGCCTGCTCACCATCGTGCGTGTGGCCAGCCAATACCGGATCGCCCGCAGCATGCAGGCCTTGCGCCTTCAACTGCTCGGCCGCCCCAGCTCCTTGCGGTCCACCGAGATCAAAATTCTCTTTGGCATGCTGTGCGTGACCGTCTTGCTCACCTTATGGCCGATCTGCCCGTTCGTGCTGGGCTGCTCGCCTCCTGTTGCGTGAACGCAGAGTAAAATTCAATCATTATTTATTCTTATCATTATACAATCGGGTAACGATATCGATCAAGGCTCACAGATATTATGTTGCGTGTACTTTTATATATATAGAACTGTTGTACGTATTTATAATAAATCAAAAGGGATAGATTGCGGCATTGATACGTGAGTGGCCGATGGCTTCCGCGGAAATGGCGTCCGCGGTTCTCGGAAGGGGTGGGCAAAGCGGACGGACACGTCACCACCTGCACACGTTGGCAGCCGAGCTGGCGGCCACACAAATAGCTTCACAGCCTCTGTCTAAGCAGCACCGCAAGTCACTCAAAGAGATAGACCGCCTACTACACCAACGAACCATGAGCGCCCACGTCCACAACGCCCACATCGACCCTACCGCGACTACTTCGCCCCAGCCCCTCGTGCAGTGCGCCGCCTGCGGCAAGGTTAGTCCACGGCCCTGGCCCCCACAAGTTGGTGCTGTGAAGTAGAGAGTAGGCTGACCTGTGCTTGACTACTCGACCATTGCCGTGCACGTGAGTAGGAGCCCAGGGACGTGGTCGAGACGCCGTGCTGCGGCGACGTGTGGTGCTGGCACTGCGCCGTCGCCCGGCCGCCCAGCCAGACCCTCTGCAGCTGCGGGCAGCCGCTCTCCGTTGAAGACTTCCGCCCCGCCAAGGCCATCCAGGTACATATCTGCTCCTACTCGCTCTCCCCGCCCCACAACCAACGTGGCTCAACCGAAGAACTGCTGTGTGCCCCGGCCAGGCCCTGCTGAAGCGAAAGCCAGTGGCCAGCGCGTCGCGCTCCCTGGCCGACCTCACCTGCCACGACCTCCTCGCCTGCCCCGAGAACTGCGGCGCTGTCCTGCCGGTCAATAGCCTCGAGGTTCGTTCGCTCGTTTGTCTGTGTAGAGGGAGAGGGGGGGAGCTTCGAACAGTTCGTGCGATGTGAGAAGGGTAGGACTGACGTGTGTTATCCTCGACAGGAGCACATCAAGACCTGCGGCGAGGTGGAGGAGCCGTGCCCGAACGGCTGCTACGAGCGCAACCTGAAGCGCAAGGACGTGCCGGCGCACGTCCGCGACGACTGCCCACTCGCCACCGTGTCGTGCAAGTTTGGATGCGACGAGACCGTGCGCGTGCCCCTCCCCCCTCCCCCCTCTCTCCGTGGCTTCTCTCGTGCTGACGCCGCCCACGCACGTGGCCAGATCCTGCGTCGGGAGCTCGACGATCACATGAAGGACAGCGTGGCCGCCCACCTGGAGCGGCTCCACTCCACCGTCGAGGCCCAGCAGGCCAGGATCGCGCTGCTGGAGAACGACAAGGCCCTCGTCCAAGCCAAACGCCGCCGCTGCGTCTCGTTCCTCCTCAAGGCTCGGGTATGCCTCACCTCACCCTCTGCCTTGGCTTGTTCTCGCGATGGGAGAGAGAGAGGAGAGAGCCAACGTTGCATTGGGGGGGGGGCGAGATACAGAAGGCGGCGATGGTCGCGCTCTCGGTGGTGGCCCTGGTGGTGCTGATAGCGGTGCTGGTGAGAGACCCGATGGCGGCCAAGGTGTCCCTGGTGGTCGGCCTGCTCGTCATCCTGCGTGTGGCCTTCAACTACTGGGCCGCCCGTCGCCAGCTGGCCTGCGGCGGCCTTCAACTAGGGGGCCGCCGCAGGCCCTTCCGGTCCGCCGAGACCAATGTCCTCTTTGGCATGCTGTGCGTGGCCGTCTTGCTCACCTTATGGCCGTTCCTCTTCGCGTTCATGTTGTGATCGCCTCTTGTGGCGTAAAGATAACAGAATTTACATAAAACATAAAACATAAAAAAATAGCATAAAAATAAAAATATGTAGTTTTGCTACACCTTGGGGGCTCAGTGCTTGTCGTGCTTGTGGTGGTGGTGCTTGTCGTTCTTGTGATGGTCCTTGTCGTGCTTGTGGTGATGATCCTTGTCGTGCTTGTGGTGATGGTCCTTGTCGTGCTTGTGGTGGTGGTCGGGCGTACGCGACTGGCCCTTCACCTCGACCACGAGCCCTGAGTCCAGGTAGTACTCGGCGGTCATGATGGTGAGCGAGCCTTCGGCCAGGCGCTCCTGGACCACCTTGCTGCCCTCCACAATCTCGCGCGCCGACGCGAACACGTTCTCCTGCACCGCCTTGTCCAAGAGCTGTTCGGGCCACCACCATCAACACCAACAAGGAGAGAGAGTTCAGCGAACGACGTGACAGCTGGCCTTGTGGTAGATGAGCGCACCTCGACGGGATTCGCATGAGGATTGCTGCGCTTGGCCCTTTCCACGGCGGGTAGGACCTTGCCGACGATGCTCCCAATGTTGTCACGACCCGCCGACCCTTGGCAGTCCAGCGCTGCGCCCACAAGTCAATGAATGGGCGCCCCTTCGGAATGCAGCAAGATGGGTAGGTGGGTACCGGCCTTCACGGCACCGCAGGACTGGTGGCCCATGATGAGGAGAAGGGAGGGCTTGAGGTGCTCCACGGCGTAGTCGATGCTTCCCAGCGCCAACTTGTCCATTACGTTGCCGGCCACCCTTTCGGGATTGCGAAGGGAAACGTTAGAGGCTGAGATGACAGCGGACAGACTGTGGGCGACTACTTACCGGATGACGAACAGGAAGCCCATGCCCTCGTCAAAGATGAGCTCTGGCGCCACGCGCGAGTCGGCGCAGGTCACTATCACAGCGTAGGGGTCCTGGAAATATAAATGAAGAAAATATTAGTTATCAAATATATAACTCAAGTTGGCCAATAGGGGAAACTTTCAGCAGATGACGGGTTTGACCTGTGACGAGGTGAGGTTCCTGCGCGCCTCCGGCATGATCTCTGCCGCCAAGTTACCGAGGAAGCCCGCCAAATCGCCGCTCGCGAACCGCGCGTTGCCGATACGCAGCCTGAGAGAGAAAGAGGCTTTGGAGAAACGCAGAAGAGGAGGAGGAGGAGAACGGGGAAGGGGAGACCCTGAACCTCTCCCAGGCTTCCTGGCCGTTGGTAGGGTAGGCCTCGTACGGCACGCCCTGTGTTTAAGGTGGGCCCACCATGGTGGTCACTTCAAAAGGAACCAAGGCACAACCTCCTCAGGGACTGGTACCTGTCCGTCAAGCGAGATGGTGATGGTGCGTGGATGGGCGCTCATTGTTACCGCTTGTGTCTTCTTCAAGAGTTGGTTTTGTTTGACTGCTGCAAGAGAGTTTGTTTTAGGCAAGGCCTGTGGTTGTCTCTAGAAATTATTATTCTTTTAATAATAAATTTGGGCTTTGTCCGCAACAACGAAAAGGGCTCTTGGCTCACTCCCACGTGTCCTCGAGGTAGCGCTTCTCTCGTCGCAGCTGCTGGAAGAAGTCCTCGGCCTCCTCCTCCGTCTTGTTGCCCTGCCTCTTGTAGATCTCCTTGAGCGCCGCCTTGATGTCCTTGGGCATCTGCTTGGCCGACCTGACAATTGCAGACACATCACAACACGCACGCCACTCAGCCACATCAGTGCCGATTCACACACGCCCACCGCAAACACCACAAAGCTGCGCGAGTAGTGTCGCACCCCGACACATAAAAGTGCGCCTGCTGATTGACGAGCGCGTTCCATGTGTGCTCGGCGTTCTCCAGCAGTCTGTGCTGTACGTAGACCTTGTCCTCCTGGTGGGCGGAGCTCAGGTTAGCGAAGGCCGGAGGAGCCCGGCCGGGTGAGTGGGCGGGTGGTGCTCCCCTCGAGCCTGCTTCGCACCTGATCGCGAGAGAAGGCGGTGTGGAGGCGGTGGAGCTGGCCCTGCGCCACCATCTCCCGCCACAGGTCGCCGTAGAGGTAGTCCTTACTCTCGTGTCGACACCCAAAGTAGAACGTGTTCTCGCCCACGGCCACTTCTTGTTGCACATAAGATTTAAGAGAAATAATAATAATTAAAAAAATAAATACACCCCAAAAAAAAAAGAAAAAACGAGAGGCGATCAGACGAGGGCCTACCGTTCTTGGCCAGGTGCGCTCGCTCCTCGAGGAACGCCTTGAACAGAGCCAGCCCGGTGCCCGGGCCGACCATGATCACGGGCTTGGTGGGGTCGCTCGGTAGCCGCACCTCGCCCTTCTTCACCCACACGCGCACGGTGGTCTGACGCACGCAAGCGTGTGAGAGAGAGAGCGCGCGCGTGCGATGACGGGTGCGTCTCCACGTCATCGCGTGAGTCGGGGATGACCAGTGGGGTACCTCTGGCGAGGGCGTCAGGCTGGCGAGATAGGCCGTGCAGAGACCGCGTCGGGCCTTCTTGAGCTTCGTGCGGTAGTTGACCACCGCCACCGACAGATGCGCTCGGCCCGCGTGTACCTGACGCGGGGAGGGGGGGGGGTATGCTGAGCCATCGCCACCCGTCGATCATGACTCACTCCCACAACACACACACACACACACACACACACACACACACACACACACACACACACACAAACACATAAGCACATAAGCACACGTGCTGTACCTTGATCGAAGACGAGATGGAGAACTGGCGGGCCTTGATGGCGGGAATGACGTCGAGCAGGTACTCGACGGGGAAGCGGACAGAGAAGAAGTCGGCCAGGACCTCCGCCGCCGTCCGCTTGGGCCGCACGCAGTAGTCGATCAGCTCCTCCTACGCGCCCACGGGAGAGGTGAGCTCGCGGTCGCGGTCGCGGTCATGGGCGTGGAGGCGAGTTACCTGGCCCTCGGCAGACGAGAGCTCGCGGAGCTTGGCCTGGTGGACCGGGTCGTCGGTGAAGAAGGAGAGGACCTCGAAGAAGTAGCGCCGAGGATAGGCGTTGCTGTCCAGATGTCTCGTCACCAGCTCGCGGAGCGTGCAGGGCAGCTCGACCGGCGGCGGCTCCACGTCTGAACCGAGTGTACGACGACCATAACAATGACGACCATGACAATCAGGATAATGACGACGACAACAATGACCACGAAAAAAGAATGACAGCTATGAATTGGAAGGGGGCGCACCGGGACGATTGGGCGCGATGCGCGTGATCACCGCGCCGCCGTCGAGTTGCGCAGCCGCGAGGAACTCGTCGACGGCGTCGGGCAGGTTGGCCGGCAGCACGCAGAGAATGTCGCCCGGCTCATAACTGACGAGGCGAGACAAGGCGACAAGGAAATCATCGGTGGGTTAACGCCCAGCTCCGTGACGAACGACAAGGAGGAGGGAGAGGGGGAGATCGCACACCTCATGCCCGACGCGGAGATGTCGAGCTCGATGTGCCGCACATCCTGGTCCCAGTCCGCGGCCGTGAGCCGCCGGTTGACCAGCAGCGGGGCCTCGAACGGGTTCTGCTGGTTGTACGGCGGGGCTCGCGGCCTGACAAGCGCACGACCGATCGAATAGAGGTTGACCACAGCGAAAACACATCGAAGGGGGGAGGGGGAGAGCGATGACGACGACGAGGTGCGCATACCGACGCTCGGGAGCGTGGCTGGCGGGGCCAGCGCCGTCGTGGCCGAAGGCGATGGAATACTTGGGCGGCGGGCTGCGTCGCAGGACACACAGAGCCAAGTTTAGACACACGCACGCAGGCTGCTGGTCCCGCTCCCCACCCCCAACTCTCCCCACGCGTGCGCGCGTCGGTTGGAGGCTATGTGGCAAGGCGAGGAGGAGGAGGAGGAGGGAGAACGCACAGGCGGCCCTCGGGTTGGATCTCTGCGCCAGGCGGCAGCGGGTAGAGCGCAAGCAGCTTCTCCCACAGCTCTCGCAGCCACGGGTCCAGCTCGCCAAACAAACTGCGCCACAGAGCGCGTCAGCACACGCACACACACACACACACACACACACACACACAGGCACACACAGAGGCACAGGCAGCCAGGATCATGGAGGTGGTGGGAAGTGACACCCGAGGCGGTGCTGGTCGTCGGCGTCTCCTCTCCGATGGACGGGCTGGGCGCCGAGCTGGATGAGGCGCCGGTAGAGCTTCTTGCCCATGAAGTTGAACTTCTCGTAGGACGAGTCGCCCAGGCCCAACACGGCGAAGCGCATGTTCTGCAGCGACGTGGGCGGCAGGTCCCTCCGCAGCAGGAACCGCCAGCACGTCTGCTCCCGGCGTCAGCACAAGATGAACAAACAATTTTTATATTAAAAAATTATTTTATTTTATTTTATTTATATAAAAAACTAGAGCGCACCTTCATGTTCTCTGGCGGGTCCCCCTGGCCCGTGGTGGAAACCACAAAAATGACCAGCGTCTCCTGAGGCAGAAGGAACCCTTCCTTTGCCTGTGGCGGAAGCCGGCAAGTTAATCACGCGTGAAGTGCTAAAGGAATAGAATGCAGATTGTGTTGCACACCCGTGCGTAGGTATCCATCGCCATGACCCGAGTGTCAAATAGGCGCCTCTTGGCCTCTCGTCCCATCAGCTCTGCCACATCTTCGGCCGTACCCGTCTCCGAGCCATAGAGAATTAACAGCCTTGGCCGATCCGCCATCATCGCCCAAAATCCTTTTGAGACCGTTCCAAGAAAAAAGGAAAATATAAAATCAAGATCTTATAACTTGAATTTCGTTTTTATTCTTTTTCTGGTGCAAATCTGCGATGGAGATCGTTCCTCCGGGGCCGGTAGCGGTGCCCAAGTTGAAGATTCGAGTCAAATGCCAGAGTGCAGCGGGCGAGAAGCGCTTCATGATGATAGAGCCGCAGGATTTGACGTTGGATGAGCTTGCCGCTCGGATCAAGATCCAATTTGCGCGCCGCTACAAGTACCTGCCCCCGATCGATGTCTTCCTTCTCCGCGACGCGGCAGGATTCGACCTCGACCTGGATTGGCAGTTGCAGGACGTCCTCAAGGATGAAGCCGAGGTCGAAGTTGTCACGCCCGAGCAGGAATGCTTTGGTGAGATGAGCGTAGAGGAATTAATCTCCGTGCAAAACGGCGAGATGTCGCCCGAACTCGTGCGATCAAAGCTGGGCAAGCGCAAGCGAGACACTGCCACCGTCGCCGCCCCCGCCACGACCAACATCAACACTGCAGAGCTGCAGGTACATTCAATTACTAATAATTGCTGTACATCTTTTTTTTTTAATTAATTTAATTTTTACTTTAATTTAATATTATTTTTTGCTAAATGTCCAGGACGCCAAGGACGAAGACGAGCTCTCGGAGCAAGATGAGGGGCACGCAGCACCGACCGTGCACCGGCGCAAGCGTCAGCGTATCGTGGGGCCCACGTCCGCCTCGAGCCTCATGCGCCTGACTGTGCCCGAGCTGCGCGCGGAGCTGAACAAGCGCAGGGCGAGCACGACCGGAACGAAGCCCGTGCTCGTCAAGCGCCTCGATGGAATCCTCAACGAGGGCTCGGGCGCCGCCCCCAAGACGCCCGTCAAGACGCCCACCAGGCCCGCGGCGGCCAAGGGCGCGGCGCGCCGCCTGGCCACGACGATCGTCGAGAGCGAAGACGAGAAGGGGGAGAATGACGACCACAACGACAAAATGGCGGAGGAGGAGGATGACGAAGAGGAGGAAGAGGAAGTGGAGGGTGACGAAGAGAAGGAGGAGGGCGGGAAGGCGGACAAGACGAGGACGCCGCGCAAGAGCCTGTTCGAGTTCCATCCCACCGAGGAGCGACGGCTCGAGACGGCCCTGCACAAGGAGCTGGCGCAGACCCACAAGCGCAAGCTGGGCGACGCGAGCCCGCTGCCGGCCACTCGAACCCCCAAGCAGTCGAGGCGGCAGCGCCAGGCAGACCGCGACAGCGCAGAAGGCGCCGGCGAGGCCGAGGCGGAGGCGGAGGCGGTGGCGGCGCAGGCCAAGGCGGCCAAGGAGCGCAGGGAGAAGGAGGCCCGGGAGGAGCGCGAGCGAAAGGCCAAGGAGGCCAAGGCCAGGGAGGAGCGCGAGGAGCGAAAGGAGAGAGAGCGGGAGGAGCGGGAGAGGGCCCGCAAGGCACAGGAGCAGAGGGAGCGGGAGGAGGCCGAGGCCGAGGCCGAGCGGGAGAGGAAGGCCAGGGAGGAGGCGGAGGCGGCGGCGGAGGAGGAGGAGAGGGCGAGAGAGGAGGCGAGGCGGCAGGCGGAGGAGGAGGATCAGAAGCGGGAGCGGGAGGAGCGGGAGAGGCGGAGGGAGCGCAAGGAGGCCGAGCGGAGGGAGCGGGAGCGGAAGCAGCAGGAGGAGGCCCTCCGCATACAGAAGGCCAGGGAGAAGCTCCTCCTCGAACGCAAGCGGAGGGAGGAGGCCGAGCGCAGGAAGCGGGAGGAGGAGGAGGAGAAGGCCGAGGCCGAGCGCAAGGCCCGCGAGGAGGCCGAGGCCGAGGAGAAGGCCAGGGAGGAGGCCGAGCGCAAGAAGAAGCAGAAGGAGGAGGAAGAGGAGGCCGCGCGCAAGAAGAAAGAAAAGGAGGAAGCAGAGCGCAAGAAGAAGGAGGAGGCTGCGCGCAAGAAGAGGGAGAAGGAGGAAGCAGAGCGCAAGAAGAGGGAGAAGGAAGAGGCGGAACGTAAGAAGAAGGAGAAGGAGGAGGCGGAACGTAAGAAGAAGGAGAAGGAGGAGGCCGAGCGCAAGAAGGAGGAGGCCGCGCGCAAGAAGAAGGAGAAGGAGGAAGCGGAACGTAAGAAGAGGGAGAAGGAGGAGGCCGAGCGCAAGAAGGAGGAGGAACGTAAGAAGGAGGAGGCGGAAGTAAAGCGAAAGAAGAAGGAGGAGGCGGAACGTAAGAAGAAGGAGAAGGAGGAGGCAAAGGTAAGGAAGCAGAAGGAGGCCGAGCGCAAGAAGAAGCAGCAGCAGCAGCAGAAGGAGAAGGAGGAGGCCGAGCGCAAGAGGCAGCAGCAGGAGAAGGAGGAGGCCGAGGAGAAGGCCAGGAAACAGGAGGAGGAGGAGGAGGCGAAGAGAAAGGAGGAGGAGGAGGAGGAGGAGGAGGAAGAGAGCGAAGAAGAAGAAGAAGAAGATGATGAGGAGACGCAGCTGCGCGATGAGGAGGAGGAAAAGCAGAAGGGGGAGAAGGAGGAAGAGAGCGAAGAGGAGGAGGGCTCGGAAGAGGAGGAGGAGGAGGAGGAGCAAGTAGTGGCGCCGAGCAGCCAGATCGAGCTCGATAGCGACAAGGAGAAGGAATCGGAGGAGGAGGAGGAGGAGGAGGGCTCGGAGGAGGAGGAGAGCAAAGACGAAGAGAGCCCGGCGGAGGAGGCCGAGGAGAAGGAGGAGGAGAGCGACGACAGCGCGATGGACATCGAAGAAGAAGCGGAGGTGGCGACGACGAAGAAGAAGGCGGAGGTGCCGGCCACGCCGCAGAAGACCACGCCGGCCCTGCCTCCACTCGTCGAGGACGACTCTGAGGAGGAGGAAGACGATGATGGCGAAGACGAAGAGGAGGAGGAGAAGGAGGAGGCGCCATTCACACTCCCGGTCCTAAGGACTGCCATGGCGCCGTCGACGGACAAGACCAAGACCAAGAAGACGACGGCAGTGAAGAAGGCCGCGACTCCCCTCAAGGCTAGCAACAGCAACGTCGGCCGGGACGGCGACGACGACGATGGCAAGAACAAGAAGAAGCAGAAGACAGCAGCGATGCCGGTGACACCTACACCTACGACGACGAAGAAGGCGGTCGAGGACGAGTCGGAGGAAGAGGAAAGCGAGAGCGAGGACGAGGACGACGAGATCGAGAAGATCCTGGGCGATGTGGTGATCAACCCTTCCCAAAGGTTCAACCCGCCCACGCCATGTACGTCCAACGTTGCCCAGAAGCCAGAACGTTTACATTCATTTTATTTTATTTTATTTTATTAATATTTATTTTTATTGTTCATGACAGATCAACGGCAGAAGCAGTCGCTGGCCATCACGCCGCGCCCCACGTCGGG
>JANDJZ010000557.1:0-28174 GCA_027943245.1 Acanthamoeba sp. SK_2022b | reverse complement strand
CCCACGACCAACACTCGCCTGCCCAGGCCAAGGGGCCGTGATGGTGCTGTGGCTTCGTCCATCCACGTGGCCGCGCAAAACGAAAATAGGCAAGAAGAAAATGGCAAGAGAAAGCCTTCGGAAAAGGCGGGCTTGGCACCTCAGCCTGACAAAGGTGTCAGAGTGACGAAGAGGCAACACCTCGGGAACTTGTCGGGGATGCGCCGTCAAGCCACTGTGGCAGGGTGTACAGTGAAACCTGCGCACACGCACAACACGCAACCATCACCACGCGCGGTTTGGATCAGCGCAAGCGGTGATTCGTTTCTTTCCCGTCGAATGGCGTATTGGCGAACGCAAATTACCAAACGGCACCAAGGGTGGGCCACACTGCCTCGCGAGACAGTCTTCGACCGCGAACACGAGGATGGAAGTGCGCAGCTTGCGACGGCTTGGGCCTCTTCTCGCCTTTCTTTTGACGCTCTCTCTTCTCCGTACGTTTGCAAGTCTCGGAGGTTCTGCTCGAGCCTGCAACTAAACTTCACGCGCCCCGACTCCATGCAGAGGCCAAGGCCGCCGCGCTCGTGGGTTCCGGCGGCCAGAACGCCGCGAGTCTCATCACTTCATGGGGCAGCGCCTACATGTACGTCCTCCTCCCCTATTTCGTTCTTCGTCAAACTTGGTCTGCGCCCAGCTCGCTGTGGCATCTTTGCTTTTGTCCGTAAATGGCCCTGCTGCACACTCCGTCATGATGTGGCGCGCAACCTTGTTCTCCGTGCAGAAATAAACATCGCAATTCAACTACGAGAATTTATAGCGGAAATAAAGGTTATGATCATAAGAATAAGAATATATCGTAATATTTACGTTTTTTTTAAAAAAATAAAAAATGGTCAGGTTTACACAGGACGATGTGGAGGTCACCTTTTCGGTCTCCTTTCCCTACGCGGCTTCATTGGCTTATCTTGAAGGCCAAGTGGACTTCCCAATCACCGAGGACGCTCTTCCGGAGGCGGAGCTTGGTGCGTGGCTTGTCTCTGATCGACCCATGCCGTGGCCAAGGCTCACCTCGAATTCCCGCCTTCAGAGCCCTACGACGGCACGCAGTTCCCGATGGTTGCTAGCGGGCTGGCACTCATCTACAACCTGCCCAACACCACCCACGACCTCATTCTTAACCGGTAAGGCCTCGCCCACTCATGGCTCTGGGTCGTATCAACACTTAATGCGGTGGCCACGGGGGACAGAACGGTGCTTGCCGCGATCTGGCTGGGCGACATCACCATGTGGGACGACGCGGCCATCCTAGAACTCAACCCCGATATGTCCAATGCCAACGAGCTGCCGCACAAGAACATCACCCTAGCCTTTGACATGCTAGGCGTTCTTGACCTCACCGCCGTGCGCTATCCTTTCGGTTATCTTTTTGGTTTGTTTTGATTGCTTTTTTTTAATGATTATTTATTCTTCAAGTTTTTTTTCAAAATAAAAAAATTGCTAATGCCTGCGCAGGTGCTCACCAGAGCGCTGAGTAGCTTCAGCCCCCAATACGCGGCCGCTTTCAACAATGCCTCGATCCTCATCGAAAACATGGAGGTCTCCCTGCGCGGGATGGCCATTGCCTTCAACAACTCAACACTAAGGCTCGAGCACGTTCAGGTACTGGCCACACTCCACCGGCACGCAGAGGCTTGCGCGCAAAGCAGTGCTCATTTTGACGCAAACAATCACACCTGCGTGATCAAATAGGGCACGCCATATAGCATGACCTACGCCAGCATCGCGCAGGCGCAGAGCTCGGGCCTGCGCCAGATCAAGATGTACAACAAGGCCGGCACGCTTGTTAGCCTCTCTCTCGACAGCGTCCAGAGCGCGATGGCGGACAAGGACAACTCGACCACCTACGCCATCTCCCTCTCCGACTCCGCTGGTGCCCTACCTTTCATTTTCGACTTTTATATTTATCTATTTTTATTTTATAATAATCTATTGTTATTTTTTATTCCAGTTCCTCGCTGACCAATGGGCGCGCGCACAGGGACGGACGCGTGGCCATTCGCCCATTTCGAGTTTCTCACGCTGGCCTACAACAGCACGGGCGCGTTCGACTGCGGGGACGTGCAGGACCTGCTGGCCTTCCTCGCGTGGACCCAGTTCAACGACAAGGCCTCGGTCGTCGCCCAGACCGAAGGCTACGTGCCGCTCACCAACCACTTCCGAAAGAGGTTTGCAGCGCCCACGCCCATGCCCATGCGACTACTACAACTCGCGCTCAACGCAACGTGGCAGGGTGTTTGACTCGCTGTACAACATCACCTGCCAAGGCAAGCGCGCCTTCAGCACCGCGGTGCTCCTGGGAGGCGGCGGGTCGTCGCCCACCTACCCCAGTGCGTCTCCTTGCGCCACCGTCCATGCCTCGCCTGCGCGTGCATTGCCCCCACCGAGTCTCACTTGTGGAGTGCAGAGTGGGCCAGCGCGTACGCATCGAGCACGTTCCTGCTCAAGTACTTTGCGTCGACAGACCAACAGGCGCTCCAGGACTCGCTTGACCTGAACGTCGACTTTGGCGCCACCACCTCCTGTACGCACTCCCCGAGCGAATCCCACCGCGTGCTGGTGTCTGACTGGGGGGGGAGCGCAGACACGCCTGGCGATGACCTCGGCGACTCTGACCTGGAGGCCCTGCCCGTGGTGGCCTATGCCATCGTGCCGGCCTACAACGTGCCCGCATTGGCTGCGCAGGTCTTCCCCCTTACCTGCACAGCCGCCCATTCGCCACTGCCTTCACTCACCGTTGGCCCCGGGGCGCTTGCGTGCGCGCGTGTGGCGCATGCGTCTACGCAGAGTGAGAGGCTGCTGTTCGACATGCAGACGGTGGCGGACATTCTCTACGGCCGCATCACCCAGTGGAACCACGCCAACATCAGCGCGCTGAATCCGACCCTGCAGAGCGTGCTGCCCGACGCCGACATTCGCGTGGTCGTCACCACCAACGCGTCGCTCGAGAACCTGCTCATGACCACCGCCCTCGCCAACAGCGTGGCCAACTGGGAGGTGCGTCTGCCCCGACTCCCCTGCGGCCACCTTAAGGCAAGGCCCTCACACGTTTATGTGACAGATCGGCTCGGGGAGCCAGGTGCCGTATCCGGTGACTCTCAGCGCGTTGACGATGGACCTGGCGGCCGCCGACATCGCTTCGGGCGCCGCGAGCGCCGGCAACACCTTCACCTTCTGGAAGTACTTCACCAGTCCCTTGATGTGTCGACACTTGTGACAAACATTGACACGGACGCGTGGACGGGGGGGGGGGTAGTTACAATGAACTGTACCAGACCCGGACGCTCCAGATCGGCGACATGGTGAACGCGGCGGGCAAGCCGGTGCAGGCCAACGCGGGGTCGGTGACGGCCGCGCTCGACGACTTTGCCCAGGACAACGTCAAGGCCAAGTCGCCCGGTATCGTGCTGGGCACGGGCGCCGGCAGCTGGCCCGTGGCCGCCGTCGGCCACTTCTTCATCCACGCGAAGGACATGATCGACTGCAACAAGGCCCAGGCCTTGACCGAATGGCTCTACTGTACGGCCTTTTTGCTTCCCAACAGGTGGCATCAATTCACTCGTTCGTCTCACAACATCTCAACGCAACTGCACACAGGGAGCCAGACATCGACGACCGCCTCGGACATCGCTGTGCGGTGGGTCCCGCAAGCATCGCTTGTTCATTGGGTGAAATTTTGTCGACACTATCGCTAACCAATCGGCTTGTCGCAGGACGGGGGCGACGGTGGCCGCCAAGTCGTCGCCCATCTACAAGGAGATGCTCACCTTCGTGTCCAGCATCCAGTGCGACGGAGAGTTCACGAGCAGCATTCACGGTATCCCCGCGCGTGTATGCGCTCGGTTCGCCGTGCAGTTTTTTGCCTTACACCACTGCCCGCGGTTACAACAGGCTGCGTGTGGGAGGGCACGCTGTGCGCCAATCAGGGCGTCTGCATCGACGGCGCCTGCAAATGCAACAGCGGCTGGACGGGCGAGTTCTGTCAGGAGGAGTCGTCGGTCTCCGACGCCCTCATCATCGGCCTCACCGGTGCCCCACTTCTCCCCCCCCCAATCACCACCACCACGCGTTGCACTTGCGCGCGCGCTCAAGCTCACCAACGTGGCCTTGTGTTTTCCATCAAACCACAGTGGGGCTGGTGGTCCCTGCGATCGTGATCTGCGTTCTGCTCTTCCTGGGCCTCGTCGTCGCCTTTGCCCTCTACGCGCGCAGCAACAGGCGACACAGGCAAGACAACACACAACCGCACACACGCTCGCGCAAGAGTAGCACGCGCTGATTGGTCGAGGGGGGCGGCACGCGCGTGTGAACTGCGTGTTTATACAGGGACGAGTGGGAGATCGATATGAGCGAGCTCGAGTTCGGGGAGCAGCTGGGCGCGGGCGGTAACGGGCAGGTGCACAAGGGCCTGTGGAAGGGCACCGAGGTGGCCATCAAGGTGATGACCGCCGAGCAGATCACTCGCGACATGGAGCGCAACTTCAAAGAGGAGGTCACCGTCTCCCCTCCTTTGTGACTGCACAGTGCGTGTGGAGTTGTTGTTGTTGTTGTTGTTGTTGTTGTTGTTGTTGTTGTTGTTGTTGTTTGTCGTTGATAAATGTGGTGACGCAACAACAGGTGCGCGTGATGACGGCGTTGCGGCATCCGAACGTGGTGCTGTTCATGGCGGCGTGCACCAAGCCGCCCAAGATGTGCATAGTCATGGAGTTCATGGCCCTCGGCTCCCTCTACGACGTGCGTTGCCTCCTCGCCCTTTCTGCGCCAAAGGATTCGTGGGTGGTAATGGTGTGATGACGCGTGTGCGCACACGGGGCAGTTCCTTCACAACGAGCTGGTGCCGGCGGTGCCGTTCGGGCTCGTGCTCAAGCTGGCCTACCAGGCGGCCAAGGGCATGCACTTCCTCCACTCGTCGGGCATCGTGCACCGCGACCTCAAGTCGCTCAACCTCCTCCTCGACAACAAGTGGAACGTTAAGGTTCACCACACACGCACACACACACACACACACACACACACACACACACACACACACACACACACACACACACACACACACACACACAACGAAAGCAACGAGACTCTAATCACACACGCTCCTGCGGGGCAGGTGAGCGACTTTGGGTTGACCAAGTTCAACGAGGAGGTCAAGCACGGCAAGGGGGGCCACCTCCAGGGCAGCGTCCACTGGACGGCCCCCGAAATCTTGAACGAGTCGATGGACACCGACTACATCCTCGCCGACGTCTACTCCTTCGGTATCTCCTCTTCATCTCCCACCTCTCCTTCATCTTCTTTCCCTTAGGAAGATGTCGACGTGGATGTGGACAGGCATCATCTTGTGGGAGTTGCTGACGAGGCAGCAGCCCTTCAACGGGATGAGCCCGGCCGCTATCGCGGTGAGCGTGATCAGGGACAACCTGCGACCGCCGCTCCCCGAAGATACCGACAAGGAGCCCGAGGGCACAGCCGAGTACAAGGAGCTCCTCACCAACTGCTGGCACCAGGACCCCACCGTCCGCCCCACCTTCCTTGTACGCTCTTTCCTCCAATGCTCTTCCTACTTTGCACACATTCGCATTTTATTTCTTAATTTTATTTTTATTATTTTTATTATCATTATTAGTCTCATGAAAAGTGGTTATTTTTTGTGTAGGAGGTGATGACGCGATTGAGCACCATGTCGGGCGAATCAGCCTTTGCCTCTACATCCAAGTCATCTTCTTCGAGTACGTGGGCACTACACTTTCGCTTATCGAGTGATTCGCCACGTCCTCCTGACACAATGGGCCTACACAGGCAAGATGGGCGTGAGCCACCTGTCGAACGGGTCCTGGAGCTCGGCGCCTCACTTCAGCAGCTCCATGCAGACCTCGAACTCCTCCAGTACGCCACGCGCTCGCACACCCAAAAGAGACACGAACACGCGCTCACCTTATGGAATGCGACACGCGCAGGCAATTCGTCGAGCAGCGGCAAGGCGGCGGCGGCGGCAGCGGGCGTGACGCCGCCCGAGGGCGAGGTCACGATCCTGTTCTCGGACATCACGCGCGCGGCCTCCCTGTGGGAGTTCAACGCGGTGGCGATGAAGGAGGCCACCCTCCTCCACAACCAGCTCCTCCGTTCACTCCTCAAAGCTCACCAGGTCTCCCGCTCCAGCACATTCCACATTCTTGGCATTCCAATTGACTCGACTTGACTGCGCAACACCGTAGGGCTACGAGGTGGTCTTCATCAGAGACAAGAACAGCGGGGAGGGCTCCTTCTGCATGGCCTTCCAGCGCACCTCGGACGCCCTCGAATGGTTCGGCGCGGCCATGATCGTTCATGCGGATTTGCGTGTGCGCTGACGTGTCATTGTGCGGCGTGTGGCGCATCGGCAGGTGCGCGGCGGTGCAGCAGGAGCTGCTCAAGGTGGAGTGGCCCGAAGCGCTGCTCGACCACCCGGGCGCGGCGGAGGAGTGGGGCGACGTCGACGACCGGGTCATCTTCCGCGGCCTGCGCGTCCGCATGGGCATCCACGTTGGCCGGCCCCGCATGGTGCGCGACGCCATGTCCCGCCGCGTCGAGTACATCGGGCCGGTGGTCAACGCCGCCGCACGCATCACATCGGTCAGCAACGGCGGCCAGGTACCTCATTTTTCTTTCTTTTTATATTTGATTATTTGTCATTTATTTTTTGTTTTCAGAAAATGAAAATGGTGACAATGATGTTGACGATGGTGTGGCGTAGGTGTTGCTGTCGCAGACGGCGTACGAGAAGGTGAAGGACGCGGAGATGGCCAGGGAGAAGAACCGATTCGCGTGCCTGGGCCGGTTCGAGATGCCAGACTCGGTGGACAGTCGGGGCGCCAAGGTGTGGGAGATGAGGGTCAAGGGCCTCGAGGGCCGCTACTTCAACGGCATCGCGCGCAAGACCGCCGACGCCGCGGACGACGGCACCGACAGCCAAGGCAACAGCTCACGGTGCGCCGCCACTACCTCCTTATTTGTGTCCGTCGACAAATTATTCGCATACTTTCACTTATTTGGAAATTGATTTTTCCTAATTTGTTCCACTGTGTAGGGAGGAGGGCGACGAGGTGTTGGAGACTGTGGGCGAGGGCATGATGTTCAAGGAGGACAACTTCCTGACGTCGGCCAACCTGTGCCGCTGGGTCATCGACTTCAAGGAGATCCAGCTGGGCAAGCAGGTGGGCATGGGGTCCTACGGCGTCGTGTTCAAGGGCCGCTGGAAGGGCGTGGACGTGGCCGTCAAGAAGTTTGTCAAGCAGAAGCTCGACGAGCGGCGCATGCTCGAGTTCAGGGCCGAGATGGCCTTCCTCTCCGAGCTCCACCACCCCAACATCGTCCTCTTCATCGGCGCCTGCGTCAAGCGCCCCAACCTGTGCATCGTGACCGAGTTCGTGAAGCAGGGCTCGCTCAACGACCTGCTGATGGACACCGGCGTGCGGCTGCCGTGGAACAAGCGCATGCGCATGCTGCGCTCGGCGGCGCTGGGCGTCAACTACCTCCACTCCCTGTCGCCCTGCATCGTGCACCGCGACCTCAAGCCCTCGAACCTGCTCGTGCGTACCACACACACACACACACACACACCCACACACACACACACACACACACACACACACACACACACACACACACACACACACACACACACACACACAACGAAACGCAAACGCAAATGTTTCAATTCTCAAAATGAAAACGCAAACGCGACGACGCCCAGGTGGACGAGAATTGGAACGTGAAGGTGGCCGACTTTGGATTCGCTCGCATCAAGGAGGAGAACGCCACCATGACCCGATGCGGCACGCCATCGTGGACCGGTAGCCCATCTTCCCCCTACTACTGCCCTCTTCAACTCTGCGCATGTGGTTGTCGAGTAGCTCACACAAGAATGTGTCTTCTCTTGACCAGCGCCGGAGATCATTCGCGGCGAAAAGTACTCGGAGAAGGCCGACGTGTACTCGTTCGGCATGACGATGTGGCAGATGGCCACGCGCAAGCAACCGTTCGCGGGCCGCAACTTCATGGGCGTGTCGCTCGACGTGCTCGAGGGCAAGCGGCCACAGCTCCCCGCCGACTGTCCGCTGGCGTTCGGGAAGACCGTGAAGAAGTGCTGGCACGCCAAGGCCGACAAGCGGCCGTCGATGGAGGAGGTGCTCGTCGTGCTCAACCAGCTCGCGGGCGACCACTCGCTCGACGTCGACCTCAGCAACGGAGCCAGCGGCATCGAGCTGCCCTGATCCAACCATTTCATTCGTAGTAATTTTTATTATTATTTTATATATTTTATAAAATCGACTTGTACATTTTAATAAATTCTGCTTATCAAGCAATGTATTTTCACGGCGAGCGCGGCTTGCTCTTTTTGGAGATGGGAGCGGGGCCGCCCTGGTGCACGCCCTCGAGCTCGGCCAGAGTCGAGTTGACCGGCCACACGCGGTGGTCGAGGAAATCCAAGGCCTTGATCAGCGACAGCTCGAACTGCTGGATGGGCGTCACCACCGAACCTGCAAGCCATCATCACCATCATCATCACCATCATCATCATCATCATCAACAACAACAACAACAACAACAACAACAACAACAAACGGGCGTGTCTGTGACCACCACCATCACCACCACCACAGTGGCCGCCGTTACCGTGTATGTACTCGGGCCAGCACCCGCCCCCGTGGGCAATCCCCACCGACGACCGCTGGTCGCAGTCCCAGGCGATCTCGGCCCGCCGCTCGTCCGAAATGTTCGGCCCCTCGTTGTAGTCGTAGAGCACCGTCTCTCCCCTTGCGAGCCACGCGTTGCAACACGTAGGTCAGTCGACGCGGCAAGTCGTTTGCGAAAGAATTACAAAATGATTTGGAAAGTGATTGTGTGCGAGCGAGAGAGAAAGGTTTACCGGACGAGCGAGTAGAGGGGGAAGTAGTGGAGGTCCATCTGGTTGATGAGCTTCGAGTAGAGCGGGCAGAAGATGTGATAGGGGAATATCTCCATCACCGCCGCACGAGGCGGCATGAAGATGACGTTGGTCAGGCCCGCCCCGTGCATCGTGATCAGCAGCCCCGTATTCGCCAGGATGCGCGCTTGCTCTGCGCCCGTTCCAACCACCAATCAACAATCAATCACAATCAATCAACCAACCAACCAATCAACAATCAATCGTTAACTCGCCAATCACAGCTTGCGCGTAGAGGAGAGGAGGCAGACCCTTGACGCTGTGGATGTCGCTGAAGTCGACGACGTCGTAGGGGAGGTCGTACTTCTTGAGGACGGCCTCCATGGCCGGCAGGTTCTCAAAGTAGCGCGTGTAGCCGTCGTGGTGGCGATCGAGGATGGTGATCTTGGGCGGCGGCGTGGCCGAGATCAGCGTCTCCAAGCCCCACACAGAGGCCACCCGCCGTCGCCACATCGACGCCTCCATGTAGCCCCTGCTCACACCACGCGCGCGCGCGCACTTGAGCGTTGGCCCGCCACACACACGACACGACACGACACACACACACGCACACATGCACGCACACACACACACACACACACACACACACACACACACACAACACACACACACACACACACACACACACACACACACACACACACACACACACACACACACACACACACACACAACACACAACACACAACACACACACGTTACCCGACGAGGAACGTCTTATCGCCGAGGAGGACCATGTTGCGGAAGCACTTGATGGGCCGCGGGGACTGGTCGGCCTTCTCGATGGGCTCCACGACGTAGCCCTGCGCGACGAGGTCGTCGTTCTCGACGACGCGCGTGGCGGACCGGTCGAGGACGACCTCCCAGGTGTCGCGCCCGAGCAGGGAGAACTCGCTGGAGCTCAGGAGGAGCTGCATGGGCGGGAGGCCCAGGCCCAGCGTGCGGTTGAGCAGCTGGCCGCCAAAGAGGGGCATCACCTGCGTCGCGGCCCAGAGCCATGTGTTGCCGATCGTGGTCCCCAGGCTCAGCCACGTGCCCTCCTCAGTCCACTCCAGCGTCTGCCCCCGCTCTACACGTAAGCAAAAAAAAAAAGAATAATAAATAAATAAATAAATAAAAGATGTAAAAATAAATAAGATTGAAGTAGAAGATGGTCCCCTTGCCTTGTTGAGTTGGTGGGTGAGGAAGTCGGAGTGGACGAGGCGCCCATGGACGCGCGAGGCAAAGGGCGCGTGGAAGACCGGGTAGCCGCGCTGGGCCTCGCGGGCGGCGTCCTTGGCCGCTTCGTCGAGCGGGTCGAGGCCCGAATCGAGGAACGCAAAGTGGGGGGCGCCGCGAAGGTCAAAGGCCTCGGGCGCGGACACGTTGGGGTGGAAGAGGTGGAGGCGCCCGTCGTAGCATACGTCGGTGACGTGGCAGATCTCGAAGAAGTCGGCCGTCATGAAGCATCGCTGGGTGCTGCGCAGCGGAAGTGGCGTAGTGGGCGCAGCCGTTGATGGAACAGGAGAGACCGCGGTCGGCGAAGACGGCGGGAAAGATGGCAAAGATGGAAATGGAGTTTGGGAAGTGAAAGGAAGAGGTGAAGCGGAAGGAAGAGGTGAAGAGGCGGCAGAGGCAGAGGCAGAGGCAGAGGCAGAGGCAGTAGCGGTGGCGGTGGCGGTGGGCTCAGGAGTGACAAAGGGGGAGGTGCTGAAGTTGATTACGAAGATGACGAGAAGGGACCCGAGCAAAAAGGCAGCAAGTGGCCAACCCCAGGAGAAACCACCTCCCTCCGCCTCCGACACTAAAGGCCTGCGCGCCACTAGAGGCTCCTCGCGGCTTGTGTCCATCGTCCCGTGCCGTGGTTCACGGTGGTGGCGCCACAATTTTGTGATTGGCGGAATTTCTATAATTTATTTATCATAAACTCCTCTTCTCATATTTTTTTCCTTTCCTAGGTAAGGATATTATCACACAGCACGCAGCCTTCGGTCCTCCCCCGGGGGAGCTCTGGCCGTGGGCGCCCCTGGCGGGGGCGGCTGGGGCTGGGCTTGGGTGGCGTGGTGATGTGTCTGGAGGGGCAGAGGGACGGGCATGGGCGGGGGCGGGTTCGAGCTAGCTGGCGGGCGCAGCGGGCCGTAGGTGCAGGCGGCGGCAACCAGGCCCACAGTGCCTGTGACTCCGACAACCACCGTCGCGTAGGGATGGCGACGGTATGCTGCGGTTACTGCTCCCCACCAAATGAATCCTTTTGAATCAAAACAACAGCAAACAACCGGTGTAGAAGAAAGCGTGGTGCTCGTCTTTACCCAAGGGAATGCAGGCTGCCCCGGCAACACGGGCCAGCGACGGAAACTTGTAGAAAGATTAATAAGAATCCATCTTTGAAGTAGCACGAGAGGTGACATGAAGCGCTTAGACAGAGGAACACGGCTACTCGTGGAAGAACTGTCGAAAAGGTGCAGAAATAGGCCCCAAAGGGAACGTTCTTGTTCAACGTTCATGAATGAATGTGCAGCGGCCTTGCCGAGGGGAGGTTGAACAAGACTGCAAAGATGAGAGAGTAAGAAGAGTTCGAACGAGGCTTAGATCTTGTAGGCGTAGGCCTTGCCCTCCTCCCTCTCGCAGTCGGGCGGGAACGACTTCCTCTTGTCCTCGTAGTATTTGGCCCTGGTGGTTGACACGTCATCAACACCACCGCCATCGAATCATCAACAAACTCGTCCAATCACGAACGCGATGGCCATTGGGCGCCCACAACACCCATATGAACGGGGTCGGTACCTGTAGTCGCCCTCCTTCTCCTTCGAATAGGTAACGTAGAGCACGCGACGCGGCTTGTCGCTGAGGTTGGGCGCTGGCAATTTCATGAACGAGAGAGGTAGACATGAGCTCACACACCTCGGCGACCCTGCTCGTGCCCAGCCAAGTGGAGCGCGACGTACCCGAACGGTGAGGCACGTACGAGTCGAACAAGACGATATCGCCCGGGTTGGTTTCCAGTGGAATCCTACACGACGCGCAACGCGAGGAACAGACGTCGCATCAGAAGAGGCAAGAGTAGTAGGAGGGAAAGACGGGGGGAGGGGGAGAAGGCTGTCGAACCATGTGTACTTGTCGACGAGCTCCTGCGGCACGGCCTGGAACTCGGGGCCGAGGAGGCCCTTGTTGTGCTCGCCCGCCACGACCTCGAGGCAGCCTGCCGCGTGCGCGTCAGGCCAGAAGCAAGACACACGCACGACACATCGTCGGCTACGCACCGTTCTCCTTGGTGGCCTTGTCGATGTTGACCATGATGGAGATGTGGAGGCTCTGGCCGTACATCCACCAGCCCGCAGCGTGGTCCTGCGCATGCACACGGGGTTCCACGGTGAGGCAACTACTTCTCCTACTATCAAGTAGGGCCGCGCGGTCACTCACCTGGTGAGGCTCGAAGCCCTCGCCGCCGGGGTACTTGAAGTTGATCTTCTCCTTGTGGAGGATGGCCCTCTCGCCGCCAAAGAGCTGCGTGACGAGGTGGAGGAAGCGCTCACCGTTGAAGGCCTGGTTGAAGCCGGCGTGGTAGTCGAAGAAGTTCTCGATTCGGTGGAGAAGGCGGCGGCCCTCGTCGTCCTGGCGCAACGACTGGGAGTAGTACATCATCCACTTGCCGGGCGTTTCGGGCCACGTCTCCACATCGCCCGTCCACTGTTCGGTGAAGTCGCAATTTTACAAATCACAAGGGATAAAAAATCGTTAGTTTATAATCGTTAATATATTATGTAACGAATAAGTTGATTATTAGAAGGAAATATTAAAAACGGATTGGAATTAAAACTATTGAGCAGAAAAAGATTTAATCACCTTCTTAAGATTTTCGATCTGCTCTGGCGTCCAGAAGTCCTCGGCCTTGATGTAGAGGAAGCCGTCGCGCTTCCACGACTCCAACTGAGCCGGCGTGAGGTCGAGGAAAGCCGTTTCGTTGACAGATGCCATCGCAAGTAGTAGATCAAAATCGGGTTGTGGACGAGAGCGATTCGAACGGAGGCCGGATCGAATGCAGAACCAGGCGACGCAGATCAAACGAGACGCAACGAGAGGAAACAAAGAAAGAGGGCCGGCGTTCTACGTGCGCCAAATGCTTAATTGCCCAAATTTGTACTCGACCAACAAGCGTGCTTCGGAGTTTCGAATTGCGCCGAAAATTCGTTTGCGGGCGGAGAAAGTGCTCACTGAATTGGGCGTCCAATCAACGCGCTTCATTAAGCTCGCGATAGGCCCGACAGCTGCGGGGCATTGTGTAGTGCCTCGAGCCTGGTTGGCTGGCCCGTTGTCCCAGCAGCTCAGAAGTCAAAGGCCTGGGCCACGTTGAGCCACAGGAACTGGTAGGGCGCCAGGCTGGCCTGCAACACGCCCCGCACCACCGGGTACTGGATCGACGTCAAGATGTCCGTGAAGAACGTGAGGCCCTCGTTGTGCTCCGGGCTCATGACTGCATGACGTGTGTCGAGATGGCCAAGCGTGAGTGGGCAAGCAAGCCAAGAAAAACAGGCGCGGGTGGTAGTACAGGTGCCGCCGAGCGCGAGCTCGTGCGGGTGCGTGTGCGCGGGGTTGCCGGCCTCGGGCGCGGGCGGGATGTCGCCCGCGGGCAGCTTGATGGCGACGTCGAGCGGGCGCGAGCTGAGGTTGGACACGCAAAGCATCTTGTCGAAGGAGGTCGACCTGATGTAGGCCGCCACGCGCTTCTCCTCGCAGTCGATCCAGTACAGCGTGCCCGTGCCGAACGACGGGTGCTTCTTACGCGTGCGAACCATGTGGCTCACGGCGTGGAACAGCGAGCCGGGCTCCTGCAAAGGAGGTGATGCAAATGTCAGCACGCGACCACGATCACGATCACGATCAGGATCACCCAATACGATGAGGAGAAAAAGCCAGACACGTACGGCGTACTGGGAGTCGACGTTGACGATGTCGTAGCCATAGGTCTCGTCATTGACGACGGGCGCGTAGAGCTTGCTCGATGTGGAGAAGCCACCGTTGGCCTCCTTGGCCTTCCATTGCATGGGCGTACGCACCTGCCAGCGCAATGTGACATGAAAAATTGCAATTCCGCCGAATATTCAATAACGGTAAATTAATGAAATATTTAATATTTATAGTATTTAATATATGATATTAGAATATAATATTTATTCAATTTATTATAACAACAATACTGGAAAGAGGGGCGTACGCCATTGCGGTCGGGCAGCCAGATGTTGTCGCCCATGCCGATCTCGTCGCCGTAGTAGAGGATAGGCGAGCCGGGCAGGGTGAACAGCAGGCTGTAGGCCAGCTCGATCTGGCGCCTGTCGTTGTTCATCTGCAGCGCGCCCCAACAGCGTCAGCCCACCTCTCTTTCCCCCTCCCCCTCCCATTTCATTGCCAACACACAAACACACGAGCGGATTGAAGTCCATTGGGGAGGGAGTGGCGTGCCAGCGGGGCGAGGCGTCGCCTGATGCCCAGGTTGATCTTCATGCGGGGCTCGGGCGCGTACTGCTCCCACATCCACTTGCGCTCCTCGGGCGTCACCTGATATCGCCCAGTGCACACCACCGTAAGCATTGTGTTGTGTGTGTGTGCATGTGTGTGTGTGTGTGTGTGTGTGTGTGTGTGATAGGGAGAAGCGTGTACCATCTCGAGGGTGAGCTCGTCGTGATTGCGCAGGAAGGTCACCCACTGGCAGTTCTCGGGGATGAGGGGCGTGTCGGCGAGGATGTCACGCAGGGTCGTGCTCTCCTCGCTCCTGATCGAGAGGTAGATGCGCGGCATCACCGGGAAGTGGAATCTACAACATTCGGAGTTAAAATAGCACACGCCACACAACGAACGCACACAAACCGTTTGGCACGCGCGCGAGACGCACCCCATGTGGAACTCGTCGCCTTCGTCGCCGAAATACTTGCGGACGTCGATGGGCGGCTGGCAGGCCTCGGCCAGGATGACGCGCCCGGTGTAGTTGTCGTCGAGCCACTTGCGCATGCGCCTCAGGAACTCGTGCGTCTGCGGCAAGTTCTCGCAATTCGTGCCCTCCTCCTCGACTGGAGCACGCACGGGGGGAGGGAGGGAGTAAGAAAGAACGAAGCGACTGAAAAGAACGAAAAGCGAGGAGCGGAGAGGGGAGGTGGGGTACAGAGGTAGGGGACGGCGTCGACACGGAAGCCGTCGACGCCGATGTCAAGCCAAAACTTCATGATGTTGAACATCTCCTGCTGGACCTTAGGGTTCTCGAAACTGCGCCAACCAACAGGCGTTTTGATTAGTATCGCATTGTAAAAGCACACGCGCGCACAACACCATTGATCAGACACGAGGAGCGGCGGCGCGCACTTGAGATCGGGCTGCGAGGAGTAGAACCGATGCCAGTAGTACTGGCCCGCCTTCTCGTCCCACGTCTGCCCCCCCCCCACAGTTAGGCGCAGGCAAGACGTCGACAAGAAAGAGGGGAGAGAGAGAGGCGAGGAGGGAGAGAGGGTGGTGGAGGAGGAGAGCGAGTGTACCCAGTTGGACTCCTCGGTATCGATGAAGATGATTCGGGCCTCCTTGTACTTCTTGGGATCGTCGGTCCACACGTAGTAATCCCTGTAGGGCGAGTTGCGGTCCTCCCGCGCCATCTGGAACCACTTGTGATCGGCCGACCTGCCCCCCCCCCCAAACCACACATCAGCACGCGCGGCGCATCGGTGAACAGTAATCGCTGATGAGCATACGTGTGGTTGGGCACAAAGTCGACGATGACTCGCATGCTCCTCTCGTGGACGGCGTTCACCTGTCACGCAACCAACATTATCCCCGAGCTCACGTGTGTGTGTGTGATGTGTGTGTGATGTGTGTGTGATGTGTGTGTGATGTGTGTGTGATGTGTGTGTGATGTGTGTGTGTGTGTGTGTGTGTGTGTGTGTGTGTGTGTGTGTGTGTGTAGTACGAAGGTCTTGAAGTCGGCGAGGTTTCCGTAGTCCGGGTGGATGTCGACGTAGTTGGCCACGTCGTAGCCGTCGTCCTTGAGCGGCGACGGGTAGATGGGCAGCAGCTACCCCGCCCCCCAACAGCGACAACGAACCGTTGCAACTCTTGCGTGAGATCCAGCTCGCGGGACATGTACAAGGAGAAAGAGAGAGAGAGAGAGAGAGTAGGGCGGGGCTCACCCATAGACAGTCCACGCCGAGGGAGTGGAGGTAGTCGAGCTTGGAGGTGAGGCCGACCAGGTCGCCGTGTCCGTCGCCATTCGAATCGCAGAACGCTCTGGTGGCCATGAAAGGGAGGGAGAAGGGGGGGCAAGCAAAGGCAGAGTGAGGCCAGCGAGGGGAAGGCAGAGAGTAGGGGAGAGGCTAACCTGACGTAGACCTCGTAGAAGACGGCCTCCTTGTACCAGTACGGCTTGTCTCCCGGGAACGACACCTCGTCATGGCTACCCCCCCCCCCGCATGCAGGTTGTGACACACACACAGCGTCAACGCACATCGCCAGACACGCACACAAGAAAGAGAGAAACACGAGGACGAGACTAGCGTACGCAGAGTAGTCTGGCAAGACGGGGTTGAGTTGCTCGGTCTTGCCCTGCCTGCACGCGCGTGGCGAGTCAAACAAAACGAAAACGAAAAGCAAAGAGCGAAGTGCGAAGAGAAGAGCGAAAGAGACATTCAATGGGGAGGGGGGCAAGCGCACATGCTGTGAAAGTCGGCGACGAGGCCCTGGACGAGGGAGTCGCGGCGGGAGAGGACGACGCCCGAACCGCTCATGGCGAGGGAGCTGCGTCGCCTCATGAGAGGCGGAACGGCGCTGGCCACGGTCTCCTCGGCGGCCACTACCACGCTAAGCGCGGGTGCGTCTGAAGTCTCGGTCTGCAGATCTCAACACACGTCCATTAATCAATGATAATAAATAAATAAATAAATAAAACAGAAAAACTAAGTTGTTGTGCAGATTGAGTGCGGGTTGGCGTACACTCATTGAACTATTGAAGAGTTGTGTGTAGAGTGAATCTCTTTCAAGGCGTTGCGTTGTTTCTTCGGCCCTGAGCTGATGTTTGTTGGGTCTGCAGTGCGAGGTGACGGCGAGGACCGAGCACAGCAGGATGACGTGTGGCGAAGGAGTTGCCGCGGCCTCGTACGTCCCCTGCTCTTCCGCTTGAGATTTCCTCTGGCGGCACGCCCATTCCAACCATTCCTTCTGACATTCCGCGGAACTTTTGCCCAGATCTCTGACCATTCCATAAATTCATCACCTCCACACATGGCAATGATGGGTGGGGGACTCAGGGGTGGGTGGTGGAGGAGGTAGGCCTTGTGTGTCCATAACTGTGTCATCTGCAAGTTGGATGGAGTGGTGCTGCTGAGACTGGTAGTAAGGAGAATGAAGCTTTTGGATGCATGGAGAATGACTGATGGTTGTGTGATGGCTAATGACACAGAGAAGAGTGTGCTCCTGTGGGAAAGGTGAAAAAGCAAAGAGGAGATTGTGGAAGGAGAGTTTATTTGTGATGTGTTGCAGATGTACCGTGGACAGGTGGCTGATGTGTGGGTATTGTGTGCACTTCTGTTTATTGGTCTGCTCTTGGAGCTCAGTGTGCAGAGCTTCAGGCTTCCATGCAAGGAGCAGAGCAGTAGAATGGATTAGGTGAGGGATTCTCTGCAACAGGTTTACAGTAGGAGCTACAGGGCATCACATAGTCTCTTGAGCTCATGCCACCTTCTATTGTTCTACACAAGCTGATCTCCAGGTCATTTAGCCTGTTATCTGACATATAACCAGGTGGAATCCATCAGAAATAAAAATCTGATTTCTTGAGAAGGAAGCATAGTATCATCTGGCTTTAAGGTAAGGGGTAGTTGCAGTGTTTTTGTGTTAGATGGCTGTGCTTTAAGAAGAGAGGTGGTAGGTGCCTCTAATGCAGTGGCTATGGGATATTCTTGGGTGGCAGTCTCAGGCCTGAGGGAGAAGCATTTTTGTGTATGCTCAAGGATGAAAGGGAGAGGGAGTGTTGGTTGCTTGCCTTGGCTGATGAGAAGAATGTTGTGACAAGTCCTGAGCATACGCTTAAACCAGTGTGTTATCCTCCACATGCTCCTGAGGCTTGATGTCTGCGAGTGGAGGGTGCGAGGTTTGGTCAACACCCACACCGGTGGTGTACCACTTATATTCCCACGCTCTCCCTCCCATCCACTTCATTGTAAGGCATGCACGACGCATTCCTGCTCCCCCTGATGAACGCGCCGAGTTATGGTTGTTTACCCACTTTTTTTTTGCGTTTCTGTTTAGTGGTGTCCTCAACCACCCAACACTAAGTCGGTTGTGAAGATCTGCACCCCTGAGCAGTGTGTCTTGGCACTCAGGGCGCTACTGCGCATGCTCAGCTGTGTCAGTGCTTTGTGTAACTCCACTTTTTATTCGTTTCACGATTAGTGGGCGTGAGGGGTGACGAGCACGACTCTGTATCTGGCCTTGTTGTCACGGACCATCTGGATGCCCTCGTTCACTCGATCGAGCGGCAAGGTGTGGATCAATGGGCGCACGCCCTTGGCGGCAGCCACGGCCAGGGTCTCCTCGACCTCAGTCCGGCTGCCGATGATGCTGCCCACGATCGACCTCTGTCCAAAGAGCAGCGGGAACGCCGGTACGCTCAAAGGCTTGTTGGGAGCGGCCAAGAGAATCAACTGAAGCCAGGCACATCGATGTAAGCGACATCGTCGAGCACTGAGAGTGAGTGGGAGATCCTTACCTTGCCGCCAACGTCCAGAAGGGAGAGCATGCGCCCCCAGTCGTTATCGTCCTGATCGGTGGTGACGACCACGACGTCCAGCGAGTTCGCGGCGCCCTTGATAGCCTCGTCATCGTTGAAGAGGAGGAACTGAGTGGCGCCCAGCTTCTTGGCCTCCTCCTTCTTGTTGGGCGAGGTGGAGATGGCCGTCACCTCGGCGTTGAGCCCGGCGCTGAACTGGATGGCGAGGTGGCCCAGGCCGCCGATGCCGATGACGCCCACGCGGGTGCCCTTTGTCACGCCGTGGCGCTTAAGTGGCGCGAACGTGGTCACGCCGGCGCACAGGAGAGGCGCGGCCTGGTCCGAGGGCAACTCAACAGGGATACGGAAGGCGTAGTGCTGCGACACGCGCACGCTCTCGGCATAGCCACCGTAGGCCACGGCTCCATCGGCGTACTTGGAGTTGTAGGTGAACACGCTCTTCGGGCAAGTGTTGTCCAGGTGCGAGCTGCAGTTGCGGCAGTCGGGCTGCTGGCAGGACCACACCTGCGCGCCAACGCCCACTCTGTCCCCCAGCTTGAGACTGGTCACCTTGGGCCCCGCCGCCACAACCTCGCCAATGATCTCATGGCCTGGCACAACTGCGAGTCATCGGAGTTAGTTTTGGCTACACGAGGAGCGATCAAGACAAGAAGATGGGGGTACTTGGGTAGATGGTGGGGCCCCAGCCAGAGTCGATCGTGTGCAGGTCGGAGCTGCAAATGCCGCAGTGGGTGATGCGGATCTCGATGTCCTCATCGCCGAGAGGGCGCGGAGTGTAGGCGAATGGCTTCAGCTGGCCCTTGGCCTCGTAGGCAGCGAAGGCCTTGACCTCTTGAATGTTGTTCGTGGTGCTCATGTCTTAGTGTGAATCGGTTTGTGTTCTGTCGCTGGCCTTGTTGAAGTCTATTTAACAGACCAGATACCCGCGCAACAGCCTAGCGGATGATGACACGTGTCAACCTTCCGTTGGCAGTTGGGCTGACTCCGTTCTTGATTCTTGTCGCCCCGTTTATGAACCCTGTCGCCGACGGGATTCAGCCCGCGCCAACTTTACGAACTTCGAGTGACCACCACCTCCCGTGGCCAGTGCATGTTCAAGTGCACCTTGTGTACCAGGACTTGACTAACAAGTTTTGCTAGTCAAGCTCATAGGTGGCCAGTCTTCCAGGAGTGGCGAGAGCGAGGGCGTTGGGGGTCTGCACTTCGACGTGGCGAGGCGTATGCCACTGAAGTCGCTCGGGTGAAGGGGCGTGTTCTCACCACCCTTGAGCGGGGTCTCGCCACGGGTGAGGGCGATGAGGTTGTGTGCCCTCAGTGGCTGGAGGCAGACCCATTTCACGGACGTCTTTGTCTTCATGCCGGCAGATACTAATGTTGGCAGCAGGGAATGGCGAAAAAGAGTAACACTCTTATTAAATTGACAATAACACGCCCGCCTATCACTCGTCCTTAGAACCGAAGGCCAGCCCAACCACAGCGCCGAGGAGGCGCAGCAGCTGCGAGAAGGCCCACTCGATGGCACTGCGAATAGCGTTGGCGGCGTGGTCCTTGACCTTGTCCCAAGCCTCGCCGAGCTCCTTGCTGAGTTCCTTCCACTGCTTCTCCAGGAAGACGCGGAGGTCGTTCCAGCCCTTGTTGGCCTCGCGCAGGGCGAAGCTGCTGAGGTCGCTCATCGCAGAGGAGAAGAAGGCGAGCACCTCGTCCCAGCTTCCAAAGACTGGGAAATTGAGCACGCCCGCCACCGCGTTGACCATGTTCAGGAGGCTCCTCGAGACCTCGCTCCTCGACAAGTGGAAGCCGAGCTTGCAGAGGAGGACGACGAAGTAGTGGAAGCACACCTTGGCAAACTTGCCCGCGATGACCAGCCCGGCCTTGGCCATGCTCCACAGGGCCGACATCAGGTACTTGGTCCGCTCCCAGGCCTCCACCCCGACCGAGGTAAGGGCCGCCGACCTCTCGATGGTGCACTCCAGAGTGTCCGGGTCGAAGGAGATGTTGATGTGGTGCAGGGTCACCTTTGTATTGGTGGCCAGCGCGTACTTTTCGCCGGTCTGCGCGTTGAAGAAACGGACTGAGGTGGTCGAGAGGGTTGTCTCCGAAACAAGGTCGGCCTGGAGGTTGGCCCTCAGCGCGCCCACGATCGCGTTGACGGCTGGCCCTATCTTGGCGTAGTTCTTGGCGAAGAGCTTGGCCGCGAACTGGCTGCTGGTCTCCTCCACCGCCTCCAACCACGGTCCGTAGTAGGACGGCAGCAAGTCCACCCGAACAGAGGGCGCAGGCACCTGTCCCAGCAGGGCCAAGAGCTCGTCGGTTCCTTCCAGGGTCGTTGTTTCAGTGGGGGCTTGCATCTAGCTGAGTGTTGTTTGCTTGTGAGTGTTGTGTGCTTGGCGGATACTAAACGCATTGAACGTTAGAGCCTTTTCTTAACGGCCCGCTTCGGCCGAATAGATCAGATGTGTCGTCACGTCATCTCCGAAGTCTTCGCCGAAGAGCTCGAAAGCAAAGAATGGTGAATCCCACAATCGGCAGTGGGCGAGGCGCCGTTAAGAAGGACAGCAAAGGACAGAAAGTATCACAAGCATCAACCCTTAGTAGCAAGTAGCGAACAGGTTCACAGTCTACATCTCTAAAAGAGGTGGCCTGCTCGTTCCTCTATTCCGAGGAGCTGAGCGGTTCCGTACAATTTAACAACAAATTGTCCTTATACACTATCATCTATGCGTGCTTCGTCGCTGCTGCCACCCTGCTCTTCTGCTGCGTCTGCATCAGACCCTATCAACAAACCATCAGAATCTCAAGGCTGTCGGATACGGCCACACTGCGCAGAAAGCACCGCTTCCCATCCGAACAGCGAAGTTAAGCTGCGCCAGGCGGTGTTAGTACTGGGGTGGGCGACCACCCGGGAATCCACCGTGCCGTATCCTTTTCCCCCTTTTGCTCTCTGCCTTCCCCTCTCTACCCCTCTCTGCGTGTCCTTGACCAAGTCGCCGCTGACGCACAATCGCACACGCGCACACGATTGGGATGGCGTTTTTATTTGCACCAATTGGCGCTTCACGGTTGGCTTCTAGTTGGCGGAGGGAGTCCTCCTCTTTAGCCACATGTGCATGCCGTTGCGCGGGGTGATGGTGATGATGCTCTCGGCAGCGAACAGCTCCTTCAGGTCGGTGCCCGGCGGCAAGTTGATCGTGTACTTCTGCATCACCTTGGCCAGGAACATCGTCGCCTCCACCTGATTTGACGACCACGAATGAGCGACCACCAAGAATTGACGGTGAATAAAATGAAGAGAGGGGGGGGGGGGAGAGGCGCACGAGAGCGAAGCGGTTGCCGAGGCAGCTGCGACGGCCCAGCGAGAAGGGGACGTAGCAGCAGGACGACACCGGCGGGTTGACGCGCGTGTCGAAGCGCGATGGCATGAACTTCTCCGGCTCCGCCCAGTACCTCGGGTTCCTGTGGAGCGAGTAGATCGCCATCGTCGTTCGAATCTGGCCAGCACGCACGCCACGCAGGCGAGACAAGGTTAGCGCGCGGGAAGCGGAGAGGCGGAGATTGGGGGGGGGGAGAGAGAGGGAGAGACGACGCACGTTGGGCTGGACGTGGTGGTCGATGAGGCGCGTGTGTTCGCTGCAGTACTTGCCGAGGGCCCACACGGGCGGCATGAGGCGGAGGGTCTCCTTGAACACGCACTGGGCGTAGATCAGCCGATCAAAGTCGTCGTAGGTCGGGTCCCTGTCGCCCAGCACCGCCTTCACCTCCTCGTACAGCTGTTCTCGCGCAAACGCCACGCCAGCGTCAAGGCTCCCTCGTCAGTACACACACGACACACACTCGACACACTCGACACACACGCGACACACACGCGACACAGAAAGGCAATGCACACACGTTTTCCTGTTCGGTGGGATTGGTGGCCAGGTAGGCAAAGGCCCACGCGGTCGAGTGCGCCGTGGTCTGGAGCACGACGAAAAAGAAAAGAGAAATGAATTCAGAAAAATTAAACATTGAATTTAAAATAAAATAAAAAGAATTTGTTTGTTAAAACGAGACGGGGATCGGGTACCTCGTGTCCTGCGCGGCAGCAACGACATACACTCACACATACATGAGTGCGTCGTCCAGATGGTGTGTTGTGGGCACACGAAACACACACAACACAACACAACACAACACAACACAACACGACACGACACGACACGACACGACACGACACGACACGACACAACACAACACGACACAACACAAAACACACACACACACACACAGAGAGAGAGAGAGAGAGAAAGCGAGTACCGGCAAGAAGGAAGATGAAGGAGTCGCTGAAGATCTCCTCGTCGGTGAGGGTGATGCGGGCGTCCTCGGCGCGCGACTTGAGCAGCAGACTCAACAGATCGTTTCGCTGCTGCCCCGTCGCCTCCTCCTCGCCCTCCTCCTCCGTCGCTGGCTCTCCCTCGCCGTCGTGGCCCTCCTTCACCCGCGGCTCGCTCGGCGCCTCCCGCTGTGCCCCCGCTCGCTCCATTGAGTTCACATCTCGCGCGCGCGTGTGCGTGTGCGTGTGCGTGTGCGTGTGCGTGTGCGTGTGCGTGTGCGTGTGCGTGTTCGTGTGCGTGTGCGGTCGTTGAAGAGTATATACCGCGAGTTCGGCGCTGCGCGTGGCGATCATGTGCTTGACGTGGCCCTCGAAGTCGAGGAAGCCCCGCTGGATGGCGCGCAGCCGCGAGAAGGGCAGCTGGAAGACCCGACGGAAGGCGATCCACACGAGCAGGTACCTGGTTGAAGAGAGGGGGGGGGGCATAGGCCAAACGGCGGATTGGTCGGCTGCCGGCCAATGCGCGAGCGCGGGGGGGGGGTTACTTGGAGACGAGGGCCATGGATTCGGTGAAGGACATGGAGAACTTGGACTTGTCGTAGTCCTCGTCCGGCTTGTCGAACCCCAGGTCTTGGCCGAAGCCCGCTCCGGCGATCACGTACAACATCAACTGATTTATTTATTATATATTTATTATTTATTAGTATATACTAAAAAATCAAAAAAATCGTTAATTCTTGTTCATCAGTACTCGAGCCACCATTGATTTTAACATATAATTAAATAATTAATTATATAAAAGAAAATAAAGAAATAATCGAAGAGAGGGGAGAGGTCAGTACGCGCATGGTGTCCTCGTCCACGTGGACGTCGGTCACTTGGCCCATCTCGGGCGTGGTCTTGAGCTGCTGGTCCCACTTGGCAAAGAGCGTGTTCGTGTTGTCGACCGTCACCTTGGCCACCAGCCTCAGGTTGCCCGACGAGAAGGCCGGCGACAGCAGGGCCCTGGCGCGCACACGCGCGTGGCGTCATCGTCAACTTCCACCTCTCATCCAACACACGTGCGCGTGCGTGCTCTATGCGTGTGTGCGTGTGTGCGTGTGTGCGTGTGCGTGTGCGGTCACCTGTGCTTCTTCCATTCGTAGCCCTCCGAGGGCGCCGTGACGATGTTCTCGCCCCAGAAGCGGAGCACCTCGTAGTCCTTGTAGGCCTTGGGGAACCGCTCGTGCTGCTTGATCGTGAACTCGCGAATGATGTCCTCATCGCTGTCGCCCCCCCCCCCCAACCACAGTCAGAAGTCCGTGTGCGCAATGTGCATCGTGTGTGTGTGTGTGTGTGTGTGTGTGTGTGTGTGTGTTGTGTGTGTGTGTTGTGTGTCGTGTGTCATGTCGTGTGTGTCGTACTTGAAGAAGACTTCGGTGTGCATGGGCGAGGCGAAGCCGACGGCGCGCGCGCCGGTCTTGGTGAAGGTCTCGTGCAGGATCTCGTACATGTCGCCGGAGCGGTAGGGGAACAGCCAGCGGAGGCTGTTGCGGGGCAGGAGGTACATGAGCGGCGAGTAGCACGCCACCGGCTGCGTGATGATCACGATGTCCTTGTGCACGCTGCGGAGCACGTTCTTCTGTCGCGTTATCGTCACCTGGTACCTGTGTCACAGTAATAAAGGAAAAAAAACAATTAGAAAAAAATAGGTTGATCACTGGTGGTGTGTTGCAGCGGCTGCGGAAATTGTAAAAATAACATTATATTATTATAATAAATAAATAATAAAATATAAGAGGAAAGCCCAAAGGGTACCAAGTGATGAACAAGATGACTGCCAACAGCAGGAGCTGGCCCAGCGCAGGAAGCGACCACAGGGTCCCCACAAGCGAAGAGACTGCGCCCCACATGCTAACCAGTGTGCTGCCTCCGGGTCGGGTGTGTTTGTGACTTGGACTCCCTTGTCTCTTTTTTGTTTTTCTACTTCCCGGCCCCATGATTGGCGCTTACACCGCGGTGTTCTATTATTGGTGGTTTTTCAGCACCACCAGCAGACTGCTGATGATGAGCACATACACCGTGTTATTCTTGCCACAGGCTATGGTAGTGTTCTTTAAATTGTTGAGTAGTGGGTGTTGTGTTGTGTGTAAATACAAAAATACAGCAGAGTGTATGGCATATGTGTTGTGTTTGTGTGTGTTTGTGTGTGTTTGTGTGTTGTCTCCCTCCTGTCTCTGCCATTACTTGAGGAGGGCGATGAAGCGTTCGATCTGCGTCTTCAGCTTCTGGTTGTGGGCCGCGAGTTGCTTGTTCTCCTCGGCCAGGGCGGTCTTGTCGAGTTGCAGCCGCTCGATCTGCTCGCCCAGGCTCTCTATGATCGCGTGGCCGTAGAAGTCCTCCCGCGTGAGCGACGACTTCACAGCCCGTTCCCTCTCGCCCACCGGCCGCAGGCCCTTCTGGCCACCGAAGTTCTGGATCTCCGACAGCAGTCGGTCCACAGCTTCATCACGCCACACCACCACACGACATCAGTTTCCCTGCGTGTGTGCTTGTGGGTTGCGTGTGTTGTGCGCGTATGTGTTGTGTGGGGGGGGGGGTGAGGTGGGTGTACCGATGGGGTTGATGAGGAGCGGGGCGGAGCGATCGGCGGTCTTGGTGTTGCGGAGGTGAGTGCGGTCAAAGGTTTGCAGGTGGTTCATCAGCATGCTCACGTTGTCCGCCGCTGCAAGAGAGGAGAGAACGAACGAAGGAATGTGAGCGGGCACACGCAACGCTGCCTCTGAGGAAATGCGGTGCAACTGCACGTACGGCTGTCGGGCGATGCGATCTCCTCCAGCCGAGCGAGCAGCTGACGGCCAAGGGGCCGCGCGGTGGGATCGATGCTGCAGCAGTCCCTCGCCAACCGAATCCAACCTGTTTTTGGTTTGGTTTTATTTTGTTTGTTTTTGTTTTTGTTTTTGTTTTTGTTTTTGTTTTTGTTTTTGTTTTGTGTGTGTTTGAAGCCACGCACAGACAAGGGACAAATGGATGAGAAGGAGGAGACCAAGAGGGGACGAGAAAGTTGGAAGGCAGGAATGGGGGGAGGGCGGTGGTTACCCGGTGGCGTGTCTTCGGAGATGAAGTTCTTGAGGATGTGCTGGAAGTCGAGGGAGAAGCCCTCGTCCGCGATGCGATGGAAATCGCGGCCGTCCCTCCGCGACATGAGCTCCCAGAACACCACGCCCAGACTAGACCCGCGCGTGGTATCATCGCCGCAGATCAGTTCACAACTCCGAGCCCATCACGACATCGAAGCACGCGCGCTCACCACACACACACACACACACACACACACACACACACACACACACACACACACACACACACACACACACACACGGGAGGGAGAGCGTGGGAGTGAAACTGGGTGTACCTGAAGATGTCGGCGCGCTGGTCCAGGTTCTCGCCCATGATGACCTCGGGCGCCTTCCAGACCTCGTTGCCGCGGATGCTCATCCGCAAGCGGGGCTCCTGGGTGAGCTTTCGGGCAAAACCAAAGTCGGAGAGCTTCACCCGGAAGTTGCACGATACCTGCGCACGCACGTGATTGGTCGGTCATGTTCGATGGAAAGCGCAAATCAGTAATTAAAGAATTAACTTCAATACTCTGTGCGAGTGGGGGTTACCCGCAGGTTATGGGACCGGATGTCCCGGTGGACCACCTTCTTGCTGTGGAGATGGACGAGCGCCTGCGCGATGTCCTTGGCCATCTTGAGTCGCAGTCCCCAGCTGCAGATACGTTGGCGCGGCCATTCAGATGAGCGACCATACAACACACACACACACACACACACACACACACACACACACACACACACACACACACACACACACACACACACACACACAACATGCAACACACAGGGACGCCATGTAACTCACCTGAGCTTTTTGGTTTCGTTCTCCAGGAGCTCCTGGAGGGTCATCTCGTTGAGGTATTCGGTCACGAGGTACCCCTCCCTCTCGTCCTTCAGCGCCGCGCCGTAGATTTGTATGATGTTGGGGTTGCGCAGCTCCCTTTACGAGTGGACAGTGTGAATCGTGTGTGTGTGACGTGTGTGTGTGGTGTGTGTGTGTGTGTGTGTGTGTGTGTGTGTGTGTGTGTGTGTGTGTGTGTGTGTGTGTGTGTGTGTGTGATGAGCGACCGTGTTCGTGTGCTGCTGCTGCGCCCGTATGCGCACACGCATGCACGCACACACACACACGTACCGCATAGTGCCAAGCTCGCGGGTGAAGAGCGTGCGAGCGGGTTCGGTGGTGGGGACAACGATCTGCTCTATCCGCACGGGCATGTCGCGGTACCGCCCCTTGAACAGCTGACCACATAACAAACCCACCCACGCGACACCGCTCGCCGAATTAAAACAATGCACGCGCGTGTACGCGAGTAAAGGGACACGCGTGGATCCACGTACGTTGCGGTATTCGCTCTCGCCCTTGAGCCCCGCGGCCTCCTCGGGTTCTTCAAACTCCAACTCGTCAAAGTTTAGCACGGCGCCCTCCCAGCTTTCGGCTTGTCGCAGTTGCCTCTGTCATCGCACCGCGTTGCGCGTGAGCCGAGGTGTGTGTGTGTGTGTGTGTGTGTGTGTGTGTGTGTGTGTGTGTGTGTGTGTGTGTGTGTGTGTGTGTGTGTGTGTGGATTACCCGTGTGGGTCGGTCCTCCTTGTGCTCCTCCATTCGTTCGAGCTCGGCCATCAGGAGCCGCGCGAGCCGCTCCTTCTCTCGCCGCAGCTCCTCGAACACGCGCTGCTTGTGCTGCGACCGCGGCGTGGACCGCGAGCCGGGCGACACCATCAGCGGGCTGCGGGCGCCCAGCTCCTCGCCGTCCTCGCCGCCGGTCTCCTCGCTCTCCTCCCCGAGCGAGATGTTGCGGGCCACCCGCCGCGGGCCGTAGTGGCCGGGCGACTCGAGGTCGCTGACCCGCGGCGACGTGCTGTTGGACGTCGACGTGCTCGTTATGCTCTGCTGGCGGAGCGCCGGCAACTCCTCCTCCCCGGTGTGCGGCGTCGACCCTGCGCACGCGGCCACAGTGTCAACACACACACACACACACACACACACACACACACACACACACACACACACACACACACACACACACATGAGC
>JANDJZ010000556.1:0-39162 GCA_027943245.1 Acanthamoeba sp. SK_2022b | reverse complement strand
ATCTCCACAAGAATGGAGAACAGAGGCCTGAACTCTCTCAAGTCCTTGCATATGCCTGCAGGGGCCCCACCTGAATGGCCAGGCAGGTCCTTGGGGAGACCCATGAGGCCAAGGACTGCCACAACTGTTGTGGTTCATGCACTGAGGTGACCACGCTCAGAGCAGGTAGTTCTGTGTGTGTGAGGCTGACAGAATGGGAGAAGAGAAAGCAAGTCACAACATATCACCACCTCAGAGGGGAACCTCTCACTGCAGTTCAACTGTGAGGCACACGTGGACACACAAACACATATGCATGCAGAGGGTGGAGGCAGCACCAGCTGTTGTGCCATAGCCCTGCTGGTGCCAGAGTGGATGAATGAAGCCTGAAACTCATGCAAAGCTTGAAATGAGATGAGGTATGTACTGGAAGTGGCTGTCTTGGCTGTGATGAAGAGACCCTGTGCACAAGTGGGATATTGCTAATGATCCTGAGTCCCATGTTGTGTAAAACACACTATGTACTGCCCAGTGGAGGTGTTGGGCTGGTAGATCTTGGTTAGGTGTCTGTTCCAAGGAACCTTGTCATGGTATTGCAAATGAATGTGAGTTCCCTGAAGTTGATGGGGTGAGTGAGTGGTGACAAGTTGTAGTAAAACAAGGAACAAGTTGGTGTACCTTGAATAACTTGTTTATGAGACAGGCCTAGACATATGACCAGGTTCAACAGAGCACACCATGGCCAGTGAAGGGTTATAAAAATGGTGGTAATGGGTTGGCAGAGGTTGGCTGGGTGGCTTGTTGGTTTGGTGAGGTTGAGTTAAGAGTAAAGAACTTGGGCTTGAATGAGGGTTTTGTGTCTGGCCTGAAAGGTTCTAGAAGCTTCCATTGCATTGGCACTGTTCCATTGGAGCATTCCATTGTAACTGTAGTTGTCATCCATTGACTTTTCAGGCTTTATTCACACGTCTCCACCATACAGACGCACCCCGCCCTCCACACGTGTGATCAATGCCATTTATAGGGAGTGAAGAATTTAGAGCAGTGGATTCCTTTTCTGTTCTTGCGACGTTATGTGGATATCCTTTTTTGTAGTGCCCTACGGCGGAACAATTCCGAGCCCGACCGAGAAATCTGAACATAACTGTAAAGTTTTGTGCTTTTCCGCCAATGACGTCAAGGCAAGGCGGTGGGTGCACTGCCCTAAGAAGGCACAAGAAACAAGAGTGGCCTCCTGGTTTTCCTTAGGAGAACAAGAGTACAAGGAGCTTGCGTGGAAGAGCAGGAGTCAGGTATATTAGAAGCCGGACGAAGGAGGAAGCGCTGGCATCCCGAAGTGGGCCTCGGCAAAGACGAACCCTCCGTCAGACTCTCATCTTCATCTCTATCTACGGGAGCGCTAAGCGTCAGGTCGACCACCGGAGCAACATCGTTCGGGTCGAGAAGACTGTATATAATCATGCTTTGACCCAAGCGACTACGCGTTTGGTCACGAAGAGGCTGTTGGGAGGGCTCCCAGTTAAGTAGCGAAAGGCCCTGGAGGAGTTGAGTGGACAGCGCAGAGCTGGCCGAGCGTATGCAAGCCGCCGGGTGGACAGACAACGAGGTAACCTGTTTCACGTGATCAAAGTGAGGCGTCAGCCCCTGTGGCACACGAAGACAACTAACTCGTGTTGCTTTCCAGTGATGTGGCGATTGCGTCGATAAAGTTCCTCCTCTTGCGGAGTGACTATGACGAAGGCTGCTGCTTGATCAGGTGGCGGAGAAGGTCGACCTTGCTGTGCGCGGCACCGGTGCCTTCGATGGCCCCCGGCAGCGCGAGTACAGCTGCCACATCAGCGGGCGAAAGCATGCGCCGCGCGTGCAGCCACTCCTCCAGCAGCCACAGGAAGTGCAGCGCGCGCAGTTCGTCGGCTCGCTCAGTCGTGCATTCGGCGAACAGAGCCTGCCACAGGCACCGCAGCACCCCTTCCATCTTCCCGACCGCGTCGGTCAAGCGTGAACGAACCGAAGGGTCGTCAAGGAAGGAGAGCCGCTGTGTGCGCGACGGCGCCGTCTGTTCGTCGCTGTGGTCGATCCAGAACTCGCCGGGGATGTTCTTCGCGAAGTAAGAGTAGAGCACGTCCATGAGCGGGGCGTAGTAGAACAGACGCATCTCCAAGTAGTCCCCGCCAGGCCGCTGCGAACAGGAGGCCGAGTCGCCTGCCGCGCACTGCAGGCGAACCTCTTCCCCCTCGACTTGGGCGTCGACGATGGCAAAGCCCGAGAAGCGCGACTCGCCATCCCTCTTGATCGCCAGATGCGAGTCGACGAGTCGCCGCGCCACCTTGTCCCATTGCTTGAGAGGAAGGAGAACCCCCCCCCCGTTTAGCGCAACGACAGCATAGAAAAGAGGGGAGTGAAACGAACCTGGAGTAGGATGGTCTCGGGCAACTCGCAGAACTCCAGGCCCTCGAGGTATTCGGAGAACTCATCTGCGTGAAGCCACTGCACTTCGGAGCTCCTGCGGATCGTTGTGTGTGTGTGTGTGTGTGTGTGTGTGTGTGTGTGTGTGTGTGTGTGTGTGTGTGTGTGCGTGTGTGCATTGTGTGTGTGAGCTATCCAAGTGAGTCCAAACGAGGAATGGCCGTGCGTACGGATCGACGTAGAAGTCGGATCGCTTGTCGAGGAACTCGTGTTTCCAACACTGGAGGATGTGCGTGAATGTGAAGACCTCGGCCTCTCGTTTCGAGTGCTGCATTCCCTGCTCGAACAGCCGCACCAGCGTCCCCACGACCTTGTCGACGTTGAGGGGCAGCTCGTTCGTGTCCCTTACGGCAAAAGCTTCCTCGCCGCTGGGCTCCTGGAGGTGCTCCGACTTGAACACGTCGACGACCTCGAAGCGCCATTTGTAGGTTCGCTTGAGGTGGTCGAGCAGCAGCTTGACCTGTTGCTCGGGGGCACCTTCAGTGGGGAGGGCCAGCGGCAGGAGGCCCGCGGCCCTGTCTGCCGCCTCGATGACGGGCAAGGTGGGCGTCATGTCAAGCCTGCAGCCTGGGGCTACCCGTGATAGGTAGAAGAGGATCTGGTGCGATGCCGGGAGAACCGTGGAGAGCCAGCTCAGCCGCTCCGTCAGCTTGGCCAAGTTGGCATGGTTCATGGCGTAGGTGCCCGAGCCGGCGGTGAGCTGTGGTGAGGCAAGGCGTGAGGGAGATGGCTCGCACACATACGCGGATTCAGTCGCAAGGCTTGCAGGCACGAACCTCGAATAGAGTGGACGCGTTGATGAAGTAGATGGTCTTCCGCGCTTGGGTGAGTAGCGCCGCAGACCGGTCGAGCACGTCCCGCATATCTCTCGAGACGGGCGTATCCTGTTCGCACACGAGGTTCACCTACACGTCAGAGTGGAGAAGCGGGGTGGCGCCGTGAATAAAGCCACACCTCTTTACTGGCACACATCAGGGAATCGAGGTGATCCCCTCCGATCTCGATAAACTGAACCAGCACGAATCTGCGGTGGTTGTTGGTTGTAGTTGTTCGTTAATGGCATGCTGCAGGAGATCATAGCTGCGACGTGCCGGGGCACCTGGTGTCTGGTGGGAACTCTTCGCTGGGAAGTCCGAACTCCTCGAGAAAGAAGACGAAGCTGTCCAACGTGAGCAGGACCGTGCCACGCGCAATGTCCGTGTCTAGGAAGGGCAGCTCATCACTGCACGATAGCGTGTGAGAGTCGTCTCGCTCTCTACGGACTCGACCCGCACAGAGCCAAGATACTACAGTCAGTACCGAGGCGCGGTGGTGTCGTCGGTGAGGAAGCGTGTGTTAATGAAGGAGGACGCGAGGATAGGCAAGTAGGATGTGAGCTCAAGAAAGTTGAGGTCCTGCGCAAAGCAGAAGGCGTGCAGGAACGTCGACCTTTCGCGCACTATGGTAAGGGCAAGATCATGCGTACATACAATATGGAAGGGGCTTGTGGCGTGCGTACTTTCCAGCGTTCTGGTCGCCCAGCAGGAGGAACGTGTACACCTGTGTGCCTGAGGCCACCACAGAAGCGAATGGGCTGTCCAGCTCCACTATCTACGCCCGCCAAGAGGCCTGAGCAAACAAGGCCCGAGGTAGAACGAAACTTTCGCATGTGCATATGGACGCACCTCTTCGTGGTGCAGGTCTGGTTGGCGGTAGGCAGCACGTTGCACGTAACCTTATGCCCGAGAGCAAGGAGCGTTGTTACCAAAGAGCGCAGGGCTGTGGCGGGACCGGTGCAAGTAGCACGGTACCGTAGGGGTGCTTCGTTATTGGCAGACAGTCGGCCTTACGTGGCTGCCGAAAGAAATGCCCCACCTCACTCTCCTCCATCTTCTCTTGCCGCACTTGCTCCTCACCCTGCTCCATCTTGTGCTTTCGCTTCAAGACCAAGACATAAAAAGGCTTGAAAAGTGGAAAGAAATCCAAAAGAAAGGGGCACAAAAGCAGCACGGGTTTGTTGGGCAAACTGCTACAACTGTTCACGATGATCTCACTGGAACTTGGTGTGGCTCTTCTCGGGGAGGGGCGCTTCTGCGGGTGGAGCAGCCTGCGAGCTTTCCAGGTTCTTGACCACCTTGGGGTCGAAGGCGGCACCGCTGTTGTCCGACAATCGGGTTGTCAGGAATTGCGTCCAGCGAGAGGGGCAAAGCAAGAGGGGACACGTACCTTCTCCTCTTCTTGCGCGAGGGCATCTCGGTGACCTCGTCGGTCTCCGCGGGCGTGCTGGTCGCGGCAGCGGCCTTCACAGGCTGAGCAGCAGCAGCCTTTCGCTTGTTGTTGGCGGGACTGGAAGCCTCCTTCGTCGCGGCAGCGGGGCCAGGCGTCTGCTTCTTTGCGGCGGCCGGGCTGGCTGCTTGCTTCTTTGCGGGGGCTGGGCTGGCCGCTTGCTTCTTTGCGGGGGCAGGCGTCTGCTTCTTTGCAGGGGCGGGGCTGGCTTGCTTCTTTGCAGGGCTGGCCGCTGGCTCCTTCACCGGCGCCACAACGTCCATCTTGTCGGCGTTGGTCTCAGCAGGCGCAGGCTCGGCAGCAGCGCTGGCAGTCTGTGTCTCGGCTCCGGCGGCGGTCTCTGCGGGGCCCTTCTTGCCACGGCTTCGCCGCCTCTTCTTGGCAGGCGTGGTGGCCTTGGCCTCCTGCGTGGTGGTCTCCGAGACCTTGTCCGCCTCGGCCTGCGGCGCAAGGTCGGCCTTGGCCTGCTGGATGTCGTCGGCCTTGATCGCCGCTGCCGGCGCTTCGGTGGCAATGGGGGAGGTCGTCGTGGTCGTGTCCTTGAGTTCATCCATTTGTCCAGACTTTCGCTTCTTCCTCAGCCGCTTCTTCTGCGCAGACGTCAGCTGCACTTCGCCAGCGGCCGGAGTGGATGGAGCGGTGGCAGCGGCCGTAGGTGTGACAGTGGCGGGAGTCTCCAAAGACGGCTTCGTGGGCGTGTTCGCAACGGCGGGCTTGGCCTTAGTTGGCGTGGCAGGCTTGGCTTCAGCCTTGGCCTTAGTTGGCGTGGCGGGCTTGGCCTTGGTTGGCGTGGCAGCCTTGGCCTCGGGCTTAGCAGGAGCGGAAGGCGTAGTCTCAGTCTTGGTGGGCGTCGTGGCCACGGCAGGGGCAGAGGCAGGAGCGCTGTCCTTGGCCTCAGCCTTGGCGGGAGTAGCGGCCTTGGCCGGAGCGGCGGGCTTGGCCTCAGCATTGGGAGCAGTCGCCGCCGCTCCCTTCTTGCCCTTGGCAGGTTGCTGCTTAGCGGCCACCTTGGGCGTGGCGGCCTTGGAGACCTGGACAGGCGATGTGGTGGATGCAGCCTCTACCTTAGCGGGTGTTGCTTCGGTCTTGGCGGGAGTAGCGGGCTTGGCGCTGTCCTTGGCCTCGGCCTTGGCGGGAGTAGCGGCCTTGGCCGGAGCGGCGGGCTTGGCCTTGGTAGGCGTGGCAGGCTTGGCTTCAGCCTTGGCGGGAGTCTCGGTCTTATTGGGCGTCGCTGCTGTGGCCTTCTTGTTTCCCTTAGACTTGGCAGCGGGCGTTTTCTTTGCTGGCGCCTTGGGCGCCGCCTTCTCCTCTACGAAGAAGTCATCCTCGCCTTCCTTCTCTTCGGCCTCGGCCTCGCCGTTCTCGTTAGTCTCAGCCTCGCTCTTGGTCTCCGTGGAGGCGCCGTTCTCGGCCTCCTCTTCGACCTCTGCCTGCTCCGCGGTGTCATCAGCCTCGGCCTCGCTCTCCTCGGAGAGGGCCTCGCCCTTGTCCCTCTTCTCCTGCACATAGGCCAGCACTCGCTTCTTGATCTCGTTGCGCTTCTCCAGCACCTGAGGGTCGGCCATATCCTTCACAATCGAGATGTACTTCTCGCCGCGCGGGTAATACTGCAAATGTCGCACCATGCGTCAGCACACACACACACACACGCACACACACACACACACACACACACACACACACACACACACACACACACACACACACACACACACATCACGTGAGAGGCTGGAGCATTACCGAGACGTAGAGCAGATCTTCGGCAAGCTTGTCGAGCTGCTGCTGCAGGGTGGCCTTCTCCTCATCGGTGGTCGCGGCGAGAAGCTTCTTCTGAAGCGTCTTTTGTTGCCTGTCCAGCTTTTGCTTCTCTGCACAGAGTGTTAGGCAGCAGCGAGCAATAGCGCCAAAGTCAAGCGTGCATACCGAAGAACTTGATCATCTTGTACTTGCGATGAATTTGGTCGGCCTTCTTCTCCTGAAGCTCGGCCTCGCGCTGCTTTATGAGCCTCTCAAGCTCGGCCTGCTTTGCTTGTTTCTGATCCTCCGGCATATCTTTCTGTTCATCGATTGGATTAAATCGCAGAGATTAAATCAGTTTTGTAAATTGCATAATTTATTTGCTGATGTTGTAGTACCTTGTTACGGAGGAGTCGCTGCGTGCTCCGGATCTGGTCAGCCGTGCGGGGCTTCTTCTTGGGGGCCTCGGCACCCTTGGCAATAGCGCCGGCACCGCGCTTAGCAGGACCCATCCGCCGGTTTGGCCGACCGCCCTTCCTGTTTCTGCCCATGGATGCATCCTCGCCAACTTTGTTTGCAGTCTGCTTGGGCATGGTTGGTGTTGAGTATGACTTCAAGAGCAAGCCGGCGAACAAGAGGATAAAGAGAAAAATGACGCAACGGGCACTCTATCTTGAAATCGTTTCACTTTTCCGAAAATTTGAGCAAATTCAGATGCAGTTCGCTAATTATGGAAAAGAAGAAAACAACAAGCTTCCACCGCGCCTGATGTCCACGCCCGAGCCCCTTCCTCCCGCCCTGCCTCAGCAAGTGACTGCGCTTGTTGTGATCGATGTCCAACATGGTGCGACATCCCTTTCCACTCTCCTCCGTAGCAAGCTAACTTTCCTTGCCTTTAGGATTCGACGCTGTCGCGCACTGGGGCGGGGCACGTAACAACCCGCAAGCGGAGGCCAACATACACTCTCTGCTCACTGCGTTCAGGAGCGCCAAGCGTCCCGTGTGGCATATCCACCATCACTCGCTCGAAGCCGCCTCTCCTCTCAACCCCGACTTTAGTCCGGAGGGCTTCACCGCGATCCCGCTATGCGCGCCGGTCGAGGGCGAGCGACGGCTGACCAAGCACGTCAATAGCAGCTTCATCGGGACCACGCTCGAGGAGGAGCTGCGCGGGCAGGGTATCACCACGTTGGTGATCTGTGGCCTTACCACCAACCACTGCGTCAGCACTACCACGCGCATGGCGGGCAACCTGGGATTCCACACCTATCTCGTGGGCGACGCTTGCGCCACCTTCGATCGAGTGGGCGTCGACGGACGCAAGTGGAGCGCGGAGGACGTGCACCAATGCAGCCTGAGTGATTTGCACAGGGAGTTTGCGTGGGTGGTGACCACCGAGGAGGTGGTCAAGGCCGTGTGATGCGATCTCTCTCTCTCTCTCTCTGTCTCTGTGGTTGGTTCTGTGAACGATTGTCATTTTTGATGATACATGTCGGGCGAGGGTCTACGCTTCGCTCGTCTTCTCTTTGTTTTTCTTGGAGGCCGGCTTGCTCTGGCTAGTGTCCACCAGGCTCTCTGCTTTCTTCGGCTCTTTCTTCTCTTTCTTCTCTTTCTGCTTTCTCTTCATCTCCTTGCCTTCGTCTTCGGCCCCATCGCTCTTCTTTGACTCCTGCGTCTTCGCGTCGCCAAAGACGCTCTTCCATTCCTCGTCGTCGACAATCGCCTTCTTGCGGCGCGTAGCCTCCTTCTTACCCGCCATCCGCTGCGGCGACGACGGATGCGAACTCGGCTTCGACACCGCACACCCGCCACCGTCGCTGTCCTGCCGCGCGACGGACAAGCTCCGCGGGCGTTCCTCGACGGCAGGCAACGGCGCCGACCGCGAAGGCGCGTACATGCTCCCGCTCTTGCGGCCGAGCGACAGCGTGCTGCGTCGACGGCCAGACGACGACGGACTGCCGTTCGAAGGCGGGGACGACGATCCCTCGTCTCCGCTGCTGCCGGCCGAGCTGAAGCTCCTGTCCTGCCGGCTGACGGTGTCGCCCTCCTTGAGGTTGGCCAGCGAAGTGCGGAGGAACGTCATCAGCATCTTGCTGGGCGTGTTTCGCTTCTCCTGCCTCTCCTTCCTTGCGCTTTCGCCGCCGCTGCGACTCAGCATGCCCTTGCCCTTCTTGTCTTCGCTGTTGGCCTTGTCCGCTCCCATAGACTCGCTCCCCTTCTCCCCGTGGGTGTCGACAGTCTGTGTAGCGACTTCTTCAACCACCGCCCACGTCTGCTTTTTCCTCTTTCCTTTGTCGCTTTCGCTCTTCTCGCTTTCGTTCTTTGGCGCCGCCGCCGGCCCACCCTCGCCATCCTTGCCCTCCTTGCGCCTCTCCTGATGAAGTGTGACGTTGTACTTCCTGATGCCCACGGCCCGCACGTGGCGCTTCAGCACGTCCAGCCAGGCGCTGAGCTCAGATCTGCCGTGGTCGTATGACCGTTAGGCGGAGTATAGGCAACAGGGCCATGGGGCCCCAGGGCAGGTCGAGACAACGCACTCAGATTCGGCGGAGAAGAAGAGAGTGCCGAGGGAGGTGACCATCAGCAATGAGTGGTCCCGCTTCACCTCGCTCCCGGCCTTTCTCACCTCGATCATGCCCTCCTGCAGGCCACGACCGACCACCACCGTGTGAGCAGCACGCCTCTGGGCGACGCCATACATGTGTGCTGAGGTAATGCCCAGCATTTCCCGCACCAGCTTCACAAACCCGGCTTGCTTGTCGAGCAACACGTCCTTGGCATGCTTGTAGTAGCGCAGCTCGTCTTTCTTCAACACACACCAGCGCTGCGTTGTTCCATCGGGCCATTCGCACGAGGCGTGAGCGGTTGGGCCCAATCTCACGCGAGCCTGCAGGAGGGCACTCACTCACCTTCTTCCATCGTGGGTTGGTGCTGGAGGAGAGCCACAGGGTCCCGCCCTTGCCGTTGCTCCTGCTGACCGAGATCAGCTCGATCAACGCCCACAGGCTCTCCTTTATGCCGTCTCCCGATGCCGCACAGACCTCCCTGTCGCAGATCAACGATCGGAGCGCCGAGAAGAGAGTGAGCGGCGACTCCAACACTCAGAAGCGCGGGTTCGCGTACCTCCAGGGGCATCCCGCGTTATCCGCAAACTTCCTGAGCTCTTCAGTTGAAACCTTTACGCACGCAAGCGTCATTAAAGATGGAGTGAGGAACTCGGGCTCATTATAATAAGCGATGTACCTGCTTGTCGGCGGGACGATCGTTTTTGTTGCCCAGCACAAGCATGGGCAACTCAGACGAGTCCTGATTCGTGACGCGGCACACGTCGTCCACGAACCCCTCGCACTCCTCGAAGCTCATCCTGAAGCACAGTCACCGCCACACGACACAGAGCGCGGTGCGTCAATCGCTGCTGCCACGGCTTGCTCTTGTGTCCTAACAGCGCACGAACGCTGCGGGCCGAGCACGTACGGCTGAGTGACGTCGTAGACGAGGAGGAAGCCCTGGGCCGACCCGATGGCCTCGCGTCGCGCTTCCACGTACTGCTCCTGGCCTGCCGTGTCGATGAACGTCACCACGCCTTCGCCCACAGACTCAAGTTAGCCCTCTCCCGGCGGACGAATGAACGCAGGCGAATTGACGCGTACAGGCGCGATTGTCGATGACGATGCGACCAGAGTACTCGTCCTGCAGCGTTGGATCCGCGGTGTCCTCGCCGTAGAAGTCGTCGACCAGGAAGCGGGTGATGAGCGACGACTTGCCCACGCCGCCGCCGCCCAGCACAGCGATCGTGAAGGCATCAGTAGACGCGCTCTCCTCGGGGGGTGCCTCGCCTTCCGTCGTGGGTTCTTGCTCTTCGTTCTTCTTTTTCCTCTCTTTCTTGTCGTGCTTCTCTCTTTTGAGCTTGTCGGCCACAGTGGGCACGTCGCCGGAGCTCATCGAAATGTCTCCGCTCTTTGCTTTCTTCTTTTTCACTCGCTTGATCTTGCCGGAGCTCTCGACCAATAGCGCGCGCTCGCCGCTTGGCGTGGTGAGGTATCGCCCGTGGTCGTGATCGACGCTGCTGCCCTCTCCCAGCGGGCACCCCTCGTTCGCGGTTTCCTCGAAGGCAAAGTTGAACTTCTTCATCATCACCGCTCGCACGTGACGCTTCAGCACACCAAGCCACTCCTCTCTCTCCTTTCTACGTGTCGCACACGCACACGCACACAATTCATTGACTAATGCTGAGCTCAAGTGTGTGGTGAGGGTGGGCTTACCTGTTGCTGGCGCCAAAGTAGAAGGTGCCCGTCGGCATCACCATGGTGAAGGCGTCTTCACGGCCAACGTCCTTGTGGGCTCGCCGCACTTCGATCATGCCCTCCTGCTCGCACGCCCCACGCCGATCGTCACAATCCAAAGGTGGCCCCAGCGCGGCAGGTGCGGCTTCAAACGCGTACCAGCTTGATGACGCCCTTGAGCTTGCCCAAGATGGGCATGCCCTTGGCGCACTTGAAGTATTTCAGCTCGTCGCCCTTCAGCACGAACCAATACTGCGCGCGGATGTGTTAGTGCCCCCCCCCCCGAGGGAGGCGTGCTGCTGAGTCATGCGTGTGTGCGCGTGTGAGCCTCCGAGCCTGCGGGCCACCTTTTTCCACCGGTTGATCGTGCTGGGGGTGATGCTCAGGACGCCCTCCTTGCCGCGGCTGACGCTCACGTCGACGAGCTCGATCAGAGCCCTCAGCGCTTCCTCCACGCCCGTCCCATCCGCGGCACTCACCTCCCTGAACATTATCAGCGAGTGTCACCGTCGTGAGCTCATCGGCGCCTTAGCCACGACCAATCAGGGAAGCGGGGGGGGGACACGCCTGCATGGACAGCCGATGTCGTCTCCGAACGCCTGCAGGTCTTCGGTGTTGACCTGCACGTCCACCAACCGAGACGTTGAGGGATCGACCAAGGCCAAGGGACGGAGGAGAGGGAGGAGTGACACCTGCTTGTCGGCGGGCCGGTCGTTTTTGTTGCCCAGAACAAGCATGGGCAGATCTCGTGAGTCCGTGTTCTTGGCGCGGCACACGTCGTCCACGAACCCCTCGCACTCCTCGAAGCTCATCCTGGAGCCCAGTCACCGTCAGCAGAGATCGGGGGCAACGCGAGCTGTCACGCCTATGGTCTGTCTGCTTGACGCAACCGGGAAAGAGATACCGCTGTGTGACGTCGTAGACGAGGAGGAAGCCCTGGGCCGACCCGATGGCCTCGCGCCGCGCTTCCACGTACTGCTCCTGGCCCGCCGTGTCGATGAACGTCACCACGCCTTTGTGGCACGAGCTCGCGGGTGAGGAGAAACCTGGGCCGTAGAAGAGAAAGCGAAAGAGAGAAAGAGAGGGGGGGGGGTTGTACAAGAGCGGTGCGCCGAAAGGAAGAGACGAACGGTGTACTCGTCGCGCAGGGTGGGCTCGTACTCGTCTTCGTTTCCGTCTTCCTCCTTTGCTTGGGCACCGGTGGAAGGTCCACCGTCGGCGGGTGCTTCATCTTTCCTCTTTTCTCCCACACGTTCGATAAATCGGCGGATGAGGGAGGATTTGCCCACCCCTCCTCCGCCCACCACGGCGATAGTGTAGAGGCCTCCCCCGTCGTCCTCTCCGTCCATTTCCATCTTTGTTGTGTTTCCTCACATTTTTCAAAGTTTTAATTCGAAAATGAATTAATATATAAATAAATTGTGCTATTGGCGGATGCATCACACAAGCCGCTCACGGCTGCTTCACGGCGAGTCGCTTGGCCTGCTCGTAGGTGATCGTCATGAGGAAGGACACGGGGGCCATCGACATCATGCGTGCCGTGATGCCCTTCTTGAGCGCCCTCCAGCCTGATGTGATATTACGTTACAATGTCGCACGACATCGCGTGAGCCACCACTCGAAGCACTCACGTAAGACACCGTGTGGTGTGTATGTCACCTTCTTCTCGGAGCAATTGCTTAGCTGTCGACCAGATGGTGATCCTGTGTAGATCGCTTCGAATCGGTGGTGGCTGGCCGCCGACTGCCACGGTCGGCTGTGGCGGCGCGGCTGCGGAGTTGGTGTAGCCGAGCACCTGCAGGCGGGTCTTCACCACGTCCATCGGGTTCGTCACCACCACTGCGACCAGCACAGGTGAGACAACCGCCAAACGCACGCGCGCAAAGTCAAAGAAAGGGACGTGGTGGGTGTACCGGCGGTGCTACCGGCAAGCACGCCGCAGAGCCCGTAAATGAGCACATCGAGCTGGCGCAGCACTCCGCCCTGCTCGTTGATGAGCGCAGCGGCCTTGCCCTTGACTAAAAGGAGGCAGAGATGGGCATGAGACGTAGTGGAAGCCCCTCGAGGGGAGAGGCGAAGGTACCGCTGGCGTAGGTGCCCCACCAGATGCCGGACGAGGGGACATACACCATCATGGACGCCGTGTAGCCGCGGTACAGCCCCCGTATTCCCTCGGTCTTCAAAATGTCGCAGAATGCGTCTGGCGTTTACGAAAAACAGAGTTAGTGCTGTCGCGTGTACAGATTCATCGAACGTAACGGTGTAAACAAACAAACAAATAAATAAATTATAAATAAAAAAATAAATAAAAAAAAAACAGGCCATGACATTGAGGTCGGACATACTGATGCCACCCGTGTACTTTCGCTTGTTCACAGTGCCGTCCTGTACGCAAGCCAGGGTATAAGGATATGGGGAAGGGAAGCGTGAGAAGTGCGCTAAAGGAAGTCATACCTGAATCATCAGGAGCTGAGAGACGACGTCGAGCGGCACGCTCACCAACGAAGACGCCAGCGAAGCCGTGCCGCCGCCGATGAAGTTACGGAGGGCATCTTGAGAGGAGGGGTGAGTTTTCCCGCCAAGTCATTCGCAAAGCAACGGAGAGACGACAGAGGGAGAAGGTATACCGTATCTCAACGAGTCTGTGGGGAAAAATGACTTGATGTGATGTCGCACAAACTCGTAGACTGTGATGTACATGAACTGGCCTGAAAGCGCAGCGAATCGAGGTGTGGGGTAACGGGTGGTTAGAGCAGACGACGCACACGCGTGCGCTTCCTACTTCTACGCCTCCGCCGCGTGAAACCTACTTCCGCCTCACGCTGTGTGATGGCGATTGAATTGCTTACCGGGAATGATGCCCACGGACGTGGTGAGGAAGCCCTTGTAAAAGCCTGGGCGCCCCACAGAAGAAGAGGGAGGGAGGGAGGAGAGGTTAGCCTAGCTCTCTGGATCGCGCGATGCTAAGACTCCACCAATCAGACGACAAAGCGGCGCATCGCTGCCTGACGCACCTCTGAAGCCCTCCATCTTGAATATCTTGCGGAACGCATCGAAGGTTCCTCGATACTGGGAGCGGCCCTGCGATCGATTGCAGGGAGCATCCGGCGACGATGGATCGAGAGAATGGGAGTCAGGCCTACGGCCGGCGAATGAAAAGATGAGGGAATGGAGTGAAATGGAAAGAGGGCCGTACCTGCTGCACCTGCAGCCTCGTCTTGATCAAAATGGGAGGATAGACGAGCGTTCGCACTCCCATGAAGAACGCAAAGGACCATAGGTAGAACTTGGACTTGTCTGCTCACACCACCATTACGGGCACACATACATGCGCACGAACACATCACGTTGTCAGCACAGGAATGCAACAGACAGAGAGTGCGTGCCGTTACATAGTGAAAGAAGCAGGTCGGACTGATTAAGAAGGAACTTTTTTTTTCTGGCCGCGATTAAACCGGAGAGGAGGAGGAGGGACAGAGGGCACGCACCAAGGGACTGCCAATCGATGTCGTCCCCCACAAAGACGCTTCCCTCTGCCGAATTGATTTCTGTTTCCATTCGGCGGCGCCGACACTGGCCGGGAGGATTTATGGTGGGCGATTGGCGTGAGAACGGGGAGAGGCAAAATCTGGAGCGTGTGCTTTCGATCGCTTCGGCACTGCAGAAGGGCAACGAACTCCCTCCCGCCACAACTTGCTCTGGTCTCTCGGACTTTAGACGATTTCCCACCAATATTCAGGCTCGTAATTTCTTTTTGATTTCTTTTATTCAACTTGGAAATTCATTTTTTCTTTATTTATAAACACCAGGCTGCCTCACCTGAGTCGCTTGAGCGCCTCTTCAAGCGAGAGCTCGGCTCCATCCTCCCACAAGACCTTGCCGCCCTCGAGAATCTGGTCGTCGCGCCAGAAGCCTTCGTACCGCATGTGCTTCACCTTCTGTTTCGGGCTACTCGCGGAAGGAGAGGAGGAAGCAGGAGGCGCCGGCATGCGAGGCGAAGGCGAATCAAACGAAGAGGGCGTGGGCGGGGAGGCGCAGGAGTACGGCGCTCCAGACGTCGTCGAAGACGTGGCGGGCGAGGAGGCGGGCCAGTAGAGTATGCCCCTCCCCTCTCGCTTGTCGTGTTTCCACTCCCCTTCGTACCGGCTGCCGTCAAAGTACATCATCGTGCCTGCCCCCACGACTTGATTGTTAGGCGCTCCTTTTCTAGTAGTCTAGGAGGCCTTCTTTGATGGTTGGCTAGTACCTTCACCGTGCCGTTCTCCGTCGAGCCAATGCCCAGTGAACTTGCTCCCGTTCTTGAATCTGATCGCATGTGCGTGGGTCAGTTGCGTCTCCTTCATCGTGCCACACGGCATGAAAACTCAACGGCGATGAAAGGAGGTCTCAGAACGTACAAGAGGGTGCCACGGCCAGTGAGCTTCCCGTCCTGGTACTCGCCCTCATACCGCCACCCGTCACTGCGTTACGATCGAGTGAAAATGCATTCACCAACGCTAGAGCAATTGCTCTGCTACGCACCTCCACACGTAGATGCCCCCGTCTCGCAGTCCGTTCTTCCACATGCCTATGTATGTGTCGCCTAGTAGTTTTGAACGACACTAGTGTCAAGACTGGCCAACGCGGATCTGCGGGCGAGCGAGCGAGTGAGTGAGAATGGCGAGTACCCGAGGTGTAGGAGGCTCTGCCGTAACCGTTGAGTCGGCCATGAGTGCTCCACCCCTCGTACTCCTCGCCGTCCGACCAGAGCTCTATGCCGTAGCCGTCCAGCTCCTTCTCCCGCCATTCGCCCTCGTATCTGCGAGGAGAGGTTAGCAGAAGGCAGAGCAGCCAAGTCAGTCCAGCCCAACTCCCTCCTCGAGACGTCGGAAAACCACACGCGCATACCTGCACTCCTTCGTTCGGTAGCAACACACCGCACCGTCCTTGATGCTGTCCTTGGTGTTGTGGACCACCTAAGTATGAACAGAGGGAGCTTCCAGCGTTACAACCCAAGGCCTCCAAAACCCAACAGTGCGCCTGTCGTTGATGCAGTTCGCGGGGACGGTACCGCTTTGCTTCTGTACAACCACTCCCAGGTCTTGCCGAAGGGCTGCTGGAAGAGGCGGTTGGGGATGGGCTCGAACTCGCGCAGGCATATGGCCTTCCACAGCGTCTCGTCCTTGCCCAGCCTGTCGCGCGCCAGGTCATCAGCGCACGACACGACACGAGCCACGGACAGCGCAGCGCGGCGACGAACCGATTGAACTCGGAGCTGGTGAGTCGAATGTGGCACACATCCTTGCCAGAGAGGAAGGACAGGAGATGGAGCATGATCTCGACCGGGAGTACGGCGAAGTCGCCCAGCGGGCCGTTGGCCACGGCGGCTGCCGCTGCAGCCTCGGCGTCGGCAAAGGCGCGCATTGGAGAGATGAGCCCGGCCTCGGCCGAGCTGGCTTTGGCCTTCTTCGCTGCCCTCTGCAGCGTCGTGGCTCCATCCGCTTCGTCCCGCTGCTGGTCGTGTCGTGGTGGGCGCGCTGGGTGCCGAGGACGGTCGAAGTCGGTGTCATCCACGCCGTTCAGGTCCTCCGCGCTGGTGAACTGATCGTGAGGGCCACCCCCGTCGTCTACAGCAGTTGGGTCTTGCCTTCGTCGGCGCTTGGTCAGCAAGCTGCCCACGCCATCCGCAGCAACACTCTCCCGACTCAACGCCTCTTCTCGTGAACCTGGAGTCGCGACGGTTCGCCGTCTCTTACTCGCTGCTGTCTGCTGCAGTCGTGGCTGAGGATGGTCAGCGCCAAGCACTTCGTCTCCAGCTGGGTTGCTGGGATCACAGTAGTTGGACTCTGCAGTTGTTGCTGTACTTGTAGGTGATATAGTGCTCGTACTACCTCCATCCTCTTCCCCAGAGAGGGCCTCCCTCTTTCTCTTTGTTGCCTTCATTCGCTCTCTGAGTGCTGGAGAGGTGCGTGGGTAGAGTTAGCAAAAGGGAGCCAAGAGGAGGCCACTTAAGCAACGCCTAGCCATATGACAACACCTTCCTTGGAACCGACGACAGGAAGAAAAAGAAAGGTGGTGGGCGGGGGCGGATCGAAAAAGATGAAACAGAGCAACCTACCCGTTTGTGATCCAGAGATGTTTAGAAGGCCGGAGAGGGCAGGCAAAGCAGGGAGCCTGAGTACTGCGTCAAGTGTGTCAAAACAACTCGTAGTCTCCACACCACACAAGGCCAAGGAAGGGGACAGGCAGCCGGTTGGGGTGGTGACGGGAGGTGGATAACTCGCGAATACACGGAATTCAACTGAAATATAAGTTATGCTCACGTGACAGGGGCAACTAAAGGACGGCCTTTCGCGTGGAGCCCTTTGCGCCCTTCCTGGAGATGACGGCCTTCTCAACTGGCGAAGGCGGTCGCACCTTGCGTTGAAAAGGGCCAAGAGAACGGTTGGCATGGGAGGTACAGGGAGATCGCGATGGCGCAGATTCAGAGAGAAGACAAGGAACGTGAGAGAGAAAAAGGCCATCTTCGGTGTCTGTAGGTGCCAGGTTGTGATAGAATCCCACACTGCTCTCCTCGAGTGTCGCTGTGAATGCAAGTGATAACCAACGTAGTTCTTCATCTCCCTCCACTCGACCGGGTATTTAAGCGCGCCTGGCCGACGAACCAGTATACAAGCAACGTCAAGCAGCAAGCAACACAACAGCATCACAACACTCCAACCTATAAACACTACCAAGCGACTCTAGGTGCGTGAGGTTCCGGCCTTCCTGTGTTGGCAACGCTTTCGCTTACCCGTGTGTCCTCGCTACAGATCACATCATGTGGAAGAAAGTACTCGTTGTCGTTCTCGGCGTCCTCACGCTCAAGCACTTCCGCGACAAGAGGCGCAGGAGGAGGGCCCTTGCTCCCGGAGCCGTTGTCTACTAGACCAAACCGGGCGAAGGCGGGGAAGAATGGCGGCCGTTTGACTGTGTAGAGACATCAGCGAACGGACCACAGAACAACGGGGAGTGAGCACAAGTGCGGCATTGTACAGTGCGTGCCCTTGCGAGAACGTGACCAACGCACGCTGCTTTCTTAGTAGTAAAGAGCTTCTCCATCAGAGGTGGGTGTGCCAACAAAGACGGGAAATGGATAGAAGGGATAAGTGCACTCAATTATCAAGCGCTGGAGGAAGAGGTAGAGGAACGGGGTGCCGGAAGGCGGAAGAGGGTCCATTGCTCGGCATCGGACTGGTCGGCAGCGAAGCGAGCCAGGTGAGCCGTGGCGAAGACGAGGAACGCCGCGCTCACGCCCACCAGACTTCGCTCCGTGCAGCTGGCAGGAAGCCGGTAGGTCCACACCGCCAGCGAACCGATCGAAGCCAGGAACGATGTCCACACCTGCACATACATCGATCTCGCTTCAGTCCCACGTGAGAAGGACTGAGTGCGCAGCGATCTCAAGACGTACGGCCACATTGTAAAGCGGCCGAGGTCGCATGGCGTCGATAAAATCACGGAGGGCAGCGGTAGGCACGAGCGCGCCAGACTGGAGGAAGTAGTCGAGCTTCTGCGCTTCCTCGATGCTGCGAACCGTACGCGTGAGCGCCCAGGTGGCACCTACCGCCCCGAGCCACGCACTGCCGGCCCAAGCCCAGGCCCACGGCCCACCAGTCTGCACGGTCCGCCACGCTCCCGTCTTCACGGCAGCCCAGCCCACAGCACCTATAGCGAGCAGCAACGAAAAGGTCGGCGTCGTGTCTTAGGGGAGGTTTGGGTGGGGGGCTCATAATACCGAGGCTTGTGAGAAAGCCTAGGTAGGGTTCAACCGAGGCAGTAAGACCGCGGTAGAGGCTTTCGCTGAGCACGCTGCTCACCACATCATTCGCCCCCTCGCCGCTCTTGACCTCATCCTGTTCCATTTGTGCTTGTATTGATTGAATCGTTTCTTTTCTTTTTCTCAGTTATTTTGCAGGCTCTGAGAGGCAGGCAAAACAAACGACAAGAAGCGATGGAGGGAGCGCCGGGAGAGGACGAAATATGGAAGTATCTTTCTAATAATCCTCAGGTCAGCTGACCCTCTTGGTTGCATCCACGTGCCGAACCCAGATCTGTTCTAAATTAAATTTGCTGATTTCTTTCCGATTCCAGGGCTCATCGGCAGATGACTTGCTGGCCCAATTTCCAGAGCTCCATCGCGCTGCTCTTGTCACACTCCTCAACAAACTCACAACGGAGGTACCACTCCTGCTTCTCCTGCATGTGCTACTTCGGAGCCAGTTGCTTACCACCGTTACCTCTTCGTGTGACTCACCTTAGGGTCGAGCAGAGATCTTCCAGCAGCCGAACAAGACACTGGTGTGGCGGGCGGTGGAGTTTGAGAGGGTCGAGAAGTACCTTTGCCTTTCCTTCGCGCATGTCTCGGCGCAAGCACGTCTTCATGCAATGGTGCATGAACGCATGATGTGCGGGCTAACGTCTCTCCCGTTTGATTGCCGACAGATTCAAAGGGTTGACACAGGAAGAGCGGCTAGTGTATTCGCTCATCGAGAAAGAGGGCAACATGGGTACAACACGCTTGCCTTCCCCAATCGACACCGTCGTGGCGACGAGCTCACGCATGTGCTGGCAAACAGGTTTATGGACGAGGGACATGAAGTACAGGAGCAACTTGCAACAGACGACCATCAATAAGATCCTCAAGACGCTACAGAACCGAAAACTCATCAAGGCCGTCAAGTCTATTGCTGTATCCCACCAACCTTCTGCTTTCACTTCTCGACGGTCATTGGCTTTCTGCAAATGCGTGCAGCAAGCTGGTTAACGATCATTCGGGAACAGGGCCGAAACAGGAAGGTGTACATGCTCTATGACCTGGAGCCATCGGTCAAGGTCAAGGGTAATGCCTTCTACACACCGGTAACCCTCCCCCCTTGCACTTGCCTTGCATAAAGAATACGCCCACACCGCCAAGAGGAGGTTGTTCACACAGGCTTGTCTCTCTTTGAATCATGTAGGACGGACTGTTCGACAGCGAGTTTGTGACTGTGCTGAACAAGCACTGCTACCTGCACATTGAGCAGGAGGGCTCCGTCACCCTTGGTACTCTACGCACCGCTACTCACTCTTCTAGGCCAGCTTACCTTAATGGCTCATTGTGTGTGCTGTCTGTGTCTGATACAATCCACGTGTTGCGTGCAGAGAGCATGTCCACGTTTATCCGAAACTCGGGTATGTCAAACGTGGAGCTCAAGGACGAAGACGTGCAGCAAATTCTCGATACCCTCATCTACGACGGCAAAGTGGACAAGGTCAAGGACGCTGCCATCTCCATTCCCGTACGTTGACCTCTCCTCCCTCTCCTCTCCCATGGGCTGGCGATTGACTTGTTACGTTGACCAGGGTCGGCCGAGTTATGTGTACAAACCGTCGCGAGTGGCACCACCGCCAAATGGACTCACGCAAGTGCCCTGCGGCCAGTGTCCCGTACGCACTCTACTCCCAGCCTCACGCATATTGTGGTCGTATTTACCCACCGTGGGTTGTGGTGTGTTGGGGCGGACAGGTATTCTACATGTGCGAGGACGAAGGAGATGTCACGCCAGCCAAATGTCCCTACCTCACGCAGTGGCTTGACACCAAGTGGTGAGCTCACGCTGATTGAACTAAAATAAATGATAAATAATTCAAACAAATTGCGTTATTATTATTATTATCTGCTTTATTTACAGATTTAGGATGAGGACAGCCGCGGTTCTGTTGGTCGCTGCGGTGCTGCTGGTGGCAGTTGCAGCGGGTGAGCGTGAGGGTCCGGTCTCGCGCAAGCTGCCTTCGTTTTTCGTGTACGAGTGCCCGCGCCCCCTCAACTGGGATTTAGTGCACGACATCTCCTCCCGCTTCATCTTGTCGGACTGTTCAGGTATGACTTGCCGCTGAATGCTTTGAGTTCTTCATTCATACATCGATGGCCTCATCATTAGTCGATCAATTTAATTGGGAAATCACATAACGATCTGTTGATCTACAGGCCCGGCGCGTCAGCAGACGACGGTGAAGGCATGTTACGACGACGAGGTGCTGCGCCTCTTCTACATCAACAAGGACGACAACGTCGAGTCCGTCTACCGTAACTGCAACGACCCGCTCTTCAACCAAGGTCCCTCACCACACTCACCCACGTCACACAACTACGCCTAATCGCTTGGCTGGTGGCTGTGTAGACGTGGTGGAGGCTTTCATCGGTCCGGCCCGTGCTGATGGGAAGGACATCACTAATTACCTGGAGGTGGAGCTCAGCCCCAACTCGGTCCTTTTCGCGTCCAACATCACCAACCCGGGCCTCTCGTGCAGCGTATGCCGTTGACCCCTCCCTCTCTCGTTTGCTCTCTACGCGCGTCGGCACGCGCAGACTGTAGTAACGCCCAATGCTCTCACGAGCGGTCCGCAGACCATCAGCGGCAATGAGCTGCCCTGCTCTCTGTTCAAGTACAAGGCTACGCGTTTCGACTCGCGCCAGATCTGGTACGTGTGGCTCACAGTGGCATACCAGCGCAGCACACATCGTCTTGTGCGTTGCTCGCTGGCCGCTCATGCTCGCGCGTGGGTGTTGGGCAGGTGGGGCCACATCGAGCTGCCCTGGTCGGTGCTCCTCAAGTTCCGGACGGAGGAGCACCAAAAGCACGATGGCTTCCGCTCCGTCGTGGGCGCGCCTGTGGGCACCACCTGGCGAACCAACTTCTTCAGGATCGACCGCCCAGCCGCCACGCAGACCAGAGAGTTCAGCTGCTACTCGTGCGACGAGAGCTCGCCTCCTTGCTTCCACAAGCCCGCCTACTTTGCCTACTTGCACGTTCGTTAAGGCCGCATACTCTCAATTCATGATTGGCGAAGAAGCCACGAGTGGCGCTAAGATGGGCGTGACGGTGTTGTTGTCGGTCGCTGGGGCCCTTTCTCCTATCACTTCGGGAGAAGGCGAACACTGAAATTTCGCCCATGGCCACCAATTACGATAAGCTCTCATGCGTAGTACGAAGCGGGGTTTCTTCGCATCGGCGAGTAGGCCAAACCATGGACGAGCAGCCTCCCCGGGCCAGCCACGAGCTTTATGGGCAGCTACTGGGACCATGCGGGCCTGACTACCGTACGTTCACAGACTGCCTCCGTGTGCTGGCCACGGCGAGCGTCGTTGACGCTCCGTGGCATTCCACTCCAATAGTTTGGCCCGCTATTAGTGGACTGAGCGCGGATAACCAGAGGGCACTCCAAGAGAGGCTAAGCGCGCATGTGGGAGCCATGGGAGGTACTTCTCATGTCGAGCAGTTGTTTCGTGTCGAACGAAACAATATGCTCCATGACTTAGCCGCCCCCAGCCTGGGAGTTCCTGATAAAAGCCGCCAATGCCCCCGCTGCGGACGCACGTTGAGAAACTCGCAGGGGCTTGGAAACCACGTGAACTACTGCGGCACCCCAAAAGGTACGCAACTCAACAACTCCAGCTACGAAGGTAAGACTCATCGGTACCTTGATGTTGCCATCATGTACTTCCCTATCTAGCCCAAGGGGTGCGAGGCTCCAGGTCACCCTTCGTCATCAACTTCTTCAATGGCGTGTTTCAGTGCATCTCCATCGAGCCACCGGCGGGGGCAACCGCGGCGGACTATGAGGTCAGGTTAGATGAGACACACATATTGGAAGTAGGCCCAGACCCCACCTACGAGGTCACTTTGCCGCAGTCACGCGGCGACCGCTGGCTCAGCTGTCGGTCGCACCAGCTGCTCTGCCGCTTTGGAGGGACCAGTACGTGGCAGAGATTTTTTTGGAGGCCTCTCGTCGCCGAGCCACTAACACTGCTTCAATTACAGTGCGCGCTGGTGGAGGCGACAGGGAGCATAAGCGAGAACCAGAGGATGATCAAACTCTGACCAGCAACAAGGCTGATGAAGTCAGCCTGTCAGATCCACACACTGACAACATCGTACGACATGCGCAAACACCTCTTGGTGCGCAAGTACTAACCAGCTGTTTTATGTTTCCAAAGGATACTGGTTTGAGCGACCGTCCAAACAGTGACGACAGCGAGAGCGACAGTGAAGCTCCAGAGGAAGGGTACATTCAGTGTGCGGTCATCTTCCTGTGGCACGCACGTCTTCTGACAGACCGGCCTGGTGACAGGGAAATGCTGCGCACCTGTCCAGCGGCCGCGCACGGGTGCGAGTTTCAGTCGAATCTGAGAGACATGTGGGACCACCTCGAAAGCTGTGCGCTCTTCCTCAACACGAGGAACAGAAACTGGCAGCGCCACAGTCAGTCGCTCTCGCGCTACATTCATGAGCTCGCGCAGGTGGCCCTCACCACTTTCGTTGGGATTGCTTGCTCCCTTCCCCACTATTCTTCCTTCTCTCTTTCGTCAGGGCCTCGACCCTGCCTGCGAGACAGGAGGCCCAGAGGCCGAGGATGACTTGCCAGGCGACCCCATGCACCTCATCTTTCGTTTGCTGAGACAACAATGCCGACAACTGGTGTCTCACAGCGACCACTCTGTGGACGAAAAGGTAGGCTATTCCCACTGTCCGAGTCAGCCAATGTGCGTTTGCTCACCCCCTTCTGTATCGTACAAGCATGAGGTCTGGTCGGAGCCGTTGCCTGAACTTGATGCGCCTGCAGCTGTCTCCTCGCAGGAGGTACTGCCAGCCCTTCTCTCGGCCTTCTTTCTCGGCCATGGGCTAACCTACGTTCAGCAGCAGAGTACGACCAGCTGGCTTCAGATGGCATCCGTAACAGAAGACGAAGAGCCATCGCCACCGTCTGAGGAGGCGCAAACCTTGGTCATAGAGAAAGCCATGGAGAAGGGTCACAAACTGCGCAAGCAGGTGCAAACAGCTCTGGCGGACTTGCACGATCTGTGCGACAAGCTACACACAGTCGGCGTCAACAAGGAGGCCTTGGACCTGGACGAATTCCAAGGGGAAGTGGCCGCCCTTGACGCGAGCCGTGCCGAGCCTCTGAAGGTCGGACTGTTTGGAGTGCCCGACCGAAAGGCTGCCTTCAAGTCGTACATCAGGGAAGCTTGCGCTGAGATGCTCTCAGAGAAGAGCCTCGAGATCTCCGATGTACATCTCCCCACCATCATTCCCGTTGCGTTAAACTCATCCCCCGATTGCATCTAGCTCTCAGAGAGCGCAGGAACTAGTGTCGTGCATCGGACTGAAACGAACTCGCAGCCAGATGTCCTTACCAGAGGTACCAGTCAGTGTTTGATACGCTGCTGTTCTCACTTATACTGCCAGATTACACTGACCACGCCCTCCACACGCTTCCAGATGGTGATCTAGGCTATCCAGTGGACATGATCCTGCACTTCGTTGACGGGATTGGCACAGTGGATGATGTCGCCTCGCTCTACAAGGCGGGTCTTTTCCCACAACTGCGCGGCGATGACCTCTCTCATTCGCTCGTTTGGGTCACCAACAATGCAGCCAGATGGTCTGAGTCGTTCGACGTCATCGACCTGTTTGCATCGGCCATGTCCAAGTTTGGCGGCTTCCATTCGACGGACAACTACCTCACCAAACTCCAGCACAGAATGCGGGTCTTTAGCTTCGTCCGAGACTGGCACGAGTTAGAACACAAGCATGAGCCCCTGCTCAGCTTCATCATCACCTCTCACTCTGAAAAACTGCGGACGACTCTGGAACCTTTCCACGACCTGCTCGCATCCAAGTACTGTGAATTGGAGGAACGCAGTCTTGTGGCCCAAGACACGTGGAAGCGGGGTCTGGTGCCGCACGTTGACAGGTTCAACGCAAGCTACGCGCCGACGATGCAGAGACTGGTGGCCATCGACCCAAGAGGACCGGTGTTCTACAGCGACAAGAGACGCGAGGCGATTCTGAACCGAATCGAGCAACGCGGCGGAGAGCACCTTGCGACCACCACCGGACCAGGCGACAAGAGCGCTCAGCTTTCGGCGAGCGTCGTTTTCATCAAGCTCTTCATCAGTGAGCTGCTCGAAGAAGTCAACTCACAGGTTATTCAAGCTCAGCAGCAAGCACTCTCGGTATGCTGTCTTTGTGAACGCGGTGTGCGTATCTCAACACTCATCCGAATGCACGTGTAGGAGTGGACTGCCGGGTGCAGGAAGGAAAAGGACGAGATACTGCGCGAGCTGCTCATCGAGCAGTGTGATCGGATGGAAGAGCATCTCTTGTCCTTGCGACGGGGCTGGATATGCATCCTTAACATCAAGCAGGTAATTCTTCATCTCGTTTTGATGAACACGCCTTACGCGCATGCCATCTCACATGTGGTTTTGGTGGCAACGCAGATCGAGAGCGAACTCCTGCGCTTTTGTGCAGAGGAGGAGTGTAGACCTGAGATAGCGGCGCGCCCATTCCTTCAGCGTCTGTTCCAAGAACTTCAAGCGGGTTCAGGCTACAGCCCCCTGACTGAATTGATCGTTGATCGCGTCAGCCACATCAGCAGGAGCTGGGAGACCTTCAGACCTGAACAATGGCTCGCCTCAATTAAATACAATATGAGACGACTGCTCTCCGAGGTCAAGGAGCAACGATCTATCGCTAATCGGCAAGGGTACGCTCCCGGCCTTGAGGGTGACTGGGCTGAGACCTCACTGATCTCGCTCATGCGTATTAATCTACGATTTTTGCAGCGGCTCGGAGCGGCGAAGACAAGAAGCAGAGAACAGGCGTGAGCGACATCGGAACAAGTTGCTGCAACAGGAAGAAGAGAGACAAAAGAGACTGGAGGCAGAAGCACAAGAGCGGGAGAAATGGAGTTACCCACTGGTGGCGTGGTGGAAGCACATCACAGGGCCTAGCTCCTGAGCCTGACATTGCAGGTTATGAATGCTCCTCGAAAAGGTTTTTTCCTAAATCGAGGAAACCGTGACTGGATCAGTGCACTTGTTACGCCAAAATGTGGAGATGGGACCATGCAAGCATGGGACAGGAAGACGATAAATGATGCATGAAGTAGTTCATGGTAAAGCTGCTGGGAAAAGATGAAAAAGGTCAGTGACAACAATAAAAGATGACATTTAACAAGAGATTTTATAAAGAACACTCATGACAGAATGCCACATTTGAAGATCCCTGGAAGTGGTTGCCTGTGAATTGCCTCCTCTGTGGTGACTTCCTCACCTTGCTCTGCTTGTCCAATATTCTTCCTTACCATGCCCCTCCTCATCTTTTTCCTTCTTCTAGATCAATTTTTCTTGATTGAGAGAGAGTTTTTACACACCACACCATCACCTTGCACTTGCAGTGAGCCATCTTTAAAATTGCAAATTGTGATCATTTATCATACAGTAACAACTTGTATCACCAAGGACTGCAAGTGCATGAAGCACAAGCTGTTTTTTGGACATGTGGAGGTCACTGTGGTAATGGTGGTTTCAGTAGTAATGTCGTAGTTAAGAGCAGTCAACAAGGCTCCAACCCTATCTAGAGCGCATGGTATCCCTCTTCAATGACCCTCCTCATGAGTGCCCACTGGTGTATCCATTTCAAAGGGTACATCCACCTCACTGTGCTGTTGCTCTGACAGGCCACCTATGTTCTCACATCTGATAAGCCACTGTGGGACCTTCAACCATGACATTGCAGAGCACCACATCAAATTGTACTTTTGGCAATGTACACTTTCTCTTCACAAATGGTAGCGACCATTTCCTGGGCCCTAAATGGCCATTTCTTTGTTTTTTTCCGAAGCGATGATGTCGACACACCAAACTCCGAGACTCTGGCGACCCTGGGCGCACGGATAAATAACCGGCAGAAAAGCATTTGCGCTTGCTCTCGACCACCTACAAGCATTACCCCGCCATGGTACACGCCCCTCCACTCACATTTGCATAAATTCACCATACCACGTCATGGTTGTAGGCAGAAGAGGCTGTTTTAGAACAGCTGCTGGGGATGTGCGACCCTATCAGCCCTGAGTACAGTATGTCCACTGGCTTGCCCTGTGCTGCTCAGCAAGGTTACTGCTGACCCTTCTGCATCCACTCCATAGTCTGGTGCACTATTCGAGGCCTGAGTGCGAGTGACCAGAGAGCCCTACAAGAAAAACTCAATGAGCTTTTGGAGGGTACGGTAAGAGCACTTTTGGTGTTGCAAAGGTGCACAGAACCTCAATCCACCTTTTCCACTACATAGGCAACAAAGTCTTCCGGTGTCGCTTTTGCCCTAGAATGTTTGAAAAGACACAGGCATTGGGAAGCCACATGCGGCATTGCCCAGCCAAACTCTTGCAGGCGCCACTTCCTCCACGCCAAACTTCCACCACGCCAAACACTGCTCAACCCAACAATTCCAGTCCCGAAGGTACTTACTGTCGATTTCTACGTCATGATCTATAACCTTGGCGTTTACTTCATCCCCATCTAGCCAGCCAGGGGCTTTGGCGGAAGCCACCCTTTGTCATCAACTTTGACGTAGAGGGCAAGTTTCAGTACATCTCGATCAAGCCGCCAGTGGGAGCAGCTGCGGACTTTAAGGTCCAGTTGGATGGGACAAGCCTAATCGTAGACCCAGCAACCTACCGTGTCCGGTTGCCGGAACAGCATTCATTCCCCGGTGACTACTGGCTCCACTGTCAGTCACACAAGCTTCTCTGCCGCTTCGGACAGCCCAGTACGTGTCAGAGCTACTTTGTACAGACAGCCACTGACACTGTTCCGATCAATACAGTGCGTGCCAGTGGAGGCGACAGGGAGCATAAGCGGGTACCAGAGGATGACCACACTCCAATAAGCAACGAGGCTGATGAAGTCAACTTGTTGGATCTACAAATCGTACGCCTGCGGGAACAATCACTCCGTGGTGCTTGCAAGTCCCACTAACCAGTTGTTCTATGTTTCCAAAGGATACTGGTTTGAGCGACTGTCTAAACAGTGACGACAGCGAGAGCGACGGTGAAGCACCAGAAGAAGGGTACATTCAGTGTGCGGTCATCTTCCTGTGGCACGCACGTCTTCTGACAGACCGGCCTGGTGGTGACAGGGAAATGTTGTGCACCTGTCCAGCGGCCGCCTATGGGTGTGAGTTTCGGTCGAATCTGAGAGACCTGTGGGATCACCTCGAAAGCTGTGCGCTCTTCCTCAACACGAGGAACAGAAACTGGCAGCGCCACAGTCAGTCGCTCTCACGCTACATTCAAGAGCTCGCAGGTGGCCTTCACCACGTTGCAATGCCCTTTTGCTCTGACTTCTCACTCTCTGTCCAGGGTATCAACGCTGACTGCCAACCTAGAGGCCCGGAGGCCGAGGGACTGGAAGATGATGACTTGCCAGGCGACCCCATGCACCTCATCTTTCGTTTGCTGAGACAACAGTGCCGACAAATGGTGTACCACAGCAATCATGCTGTGGGCAAGAAGGTAAACATCCCATCCCAACTCTAACCGTTGTGCGTTTGCTCATCCCTCTCTTGTGCGAAATGACGCTAACGCTTGTGTGTGTGTGTGTGTGTGTGTGTGTGTGTGTGTGTGTGTGTGTGTGTGTGATTAGAATGAGGCCCATTCGGGTTCGGAGCCGTTGCCTACACGTGAATCTGACACGCCAGCGGATGTCTCCCCTCAGGAGGTATTATTGCCCCACTTTACCTTCTTTCTTGGTCTAACTTACTTTCAGCAAAAGAGTCCGGTCAGCTGTACCCAGTCCCTCGTGGCCTCAATGGAACAGCCATCGCCGCCAACCCGAAAACGCAGCTGGGACCAAGTCTCGATCAGAGAGAACGCCGAGGAGAAGAGTCCCCAACTGCATGAAGAGGTGCAAACAGCTCTGGAGCACCTGGAAGAGCTGCGCGGCAAGCTCCGAAGGATTGGCGTCGATGAGAAGGCCATGGACCTGGATGGATTCAAAGAGAAAGTGGCTGCCCTCGACGCAAGCCGGGCCACACCTTTTAAGGTCGGCCTGTTTGGTGCGCCTGGCCTGAAGGCTGCCTTCAAGGAGTTCGTCACGGAAACCTGCTCGCAGGAGCTTGCGGCGAAGAGCATCGAGATCTGCGACGTACGTCTTACTCCATCCCCACGCACGCGTTGAGTTTCGCATGCGCTTATGGCCCCATATTGCCTCTAGCTCCTGGAGTATGCTGGGCCAAGCTTCATGCATAGTATGGAGATGAGCATAGAGCCAGCTGTCCATAGAAAAGGTACCAGCCAATCGTTTGTCTGGAGGGCACTGCTATTCTACACTTATGACCTCACACCACACACACACACACACACACACACACACAACCATGATGATATCTTTACCACAGGAGAGGCGGATCCGGACTGCCCAGTGGACATGCTCCTCCATTTCGTCGAAGGGACCGGAACAGTGGGCGATGTGGCCTCACTCCACCAGGCCGGCTTTTTCCCGCGATTGGAAAACGACGACCTCTCTCCTTCGCTCGTTTGGGTCACCCGCGGTTCACCCGGGGACGTGAGTCTAGGGTGCCACCAGGCGGACTACAAGGTCATCAAACTGTTCGCGTTGGCCGTGCCCAAGTTTGGTGGCTACCGTTCGATGAACAGATTCCTCGATACGCTCAAGCGCAGCCTGCAGGTCTTTAACTTCAACCCATACCTCTACTCGGCGCGACACCACACTTTCGATCTGTTCAGATTAATCGTCAAGGCTCGCTCGGCCAAGCTTTGGCCAACGCTGAAACCCTTCCATGACCTGCTCGCATGCAAGTACAGCGAATTGAAGATGCACGTTCTCGCGGCCCAAGCCAAGTTGAGCAAGGGTATGCCGTCGTACGTCGACAGGCTCAACGCAAGCTACGCGACTACGATGAAGAGACTGTGGACCATCGAGTCAACAGGATCGACATTCTACAGCGACGAGAGACGCGAGGCAATTTTAAGCCGGGTCGAGCAACGCGGCGGGGATGTCCTTGCGAGCATCGCTGGGCCAGGCGGCAAGAGCGCGCAGCTTTCTGCCAGCGATTTGATCAAGCTCTGTATCAGCGAGCTGCTAGAGGAAGTCAAGTCTCACGTTATTCAAGCTCAACAGCAAGCATTCTCGGTAGGAAGATGGTGCACTTGTCTTAAGAGGAATTCAACACTCATCTGAATGGATGTGGTCAATGCGCGTGTAGGAGTGGAGGGCCGAGTGTAGGAAGGAAGAGGACGAAATACTGCGCGAGCTGCTCATCCAACAGTGTAAGCGGATGGAAGAGCAGCGGGAAGAGGATTCAAAGAGCGATTGGACAAACGTCCTGGACGACATCGAGCAGGTGATGCGCCTTCTTTGGCTTCCCTTTTCTCATGATTGATGCTTACACCTTGCGCACGCCATCTCACACGCGGTTTGGGAAACACAGACCGAGAGCGAATTTCTCCGCTTCTGCGCCGAGGAGGAGAACCAGGGGCAGGCTGCGCGCCGATTCCTTCGGCCTCTGTTCCGAGAGCTGCGGGCGGGCTCGGCCTACAGCCCTGTGGCCAGGTTTATCGTTGCTCGTGTCAACCAGATCTGGAGAATACCCGATTGGCGGGTCACCTCTATTAACGAGGACGTGAAGCGACTGCTCGTCGTGCTCAACGAGCAGAGGCCTGACACACAGAAGAGGGAGGATCAAAGGTCAGTGTGCTCCTTGATTGCTCGCAGCCTCTTTTCCAGGAGGGTGCTGATATCCCTTTTCAACGTTGGATATGTTCGTTGTTGTGGTTATGGCAGCGGCTCGAAGCGGAGGCGAACACAAGAGGGGGAAGAAGAGCTCGCGCGTCGAATGCATGAGGAAGCAAAGAAATGGCTCAAGTCGTTCAAGCGAGAGGAAGCAATCAGACCGAGAGGAGAAGAGTGGGAAGAGCGGGAAAGAGAGCTGCTGCAAGACCTTGGCGAGCTAGAGAAAGAGTGAGCAGATGAGAGAGCAGAGCTGGAGGCTGAAGGAAAGAGCGGAAGCCTCTTGTCACTACCAAGGCACCTGTCTCTATCCTTCTTCATACATGCAAGTGGAGGTGCACCTCTCACACGCGCAAGGCCACGTTTATTCGATGACCGGGGCGACATTCTCTCTCTCTCTCTCTCTCTTGTGTCCTCTATCGCTTAGCAGTGGTCGTTCGTGATCATCGTCGTCCTCGCTTTCTTCTCTCTTTTCCTCTCGCCCTCGATAATAAATAACCATTCTCTCTCTCTCTCGGGGGAACGAAGCAGTCGTGCTGAGAAAATCTTTCCTGGGGAATGGAGATGGAATGGAATGGAGTGAATGACGGTGGTGCGCGTGCGGGTGAGGTCGATCGTCGCGGGTGTAGTTCTACAGTTCGCTCCTATCGCTGGCTCTCGATTCGGAACCGTCCTTCTTCTCCTTCTTCAGAAGCTTCTTGAAACCTATGCGCGCACACAGTCGCCGTTCTCCGCATGAGCCTCACGCGACACAACAAGACCAAGAGGGACGACGCAAGGAGAGAGAGAGGGAGAGAGAAGACGCGCATACCCTCCTTCTGCTCGTCGGTGACGCTGGTGGGGAACTTGACAGTGAACTCGACATGCAGGTCGCCGAACCGGCTCTGGTCCTCGTACATGGGCATGCCCTCGCCGGGCACGGTCATGACGAGACCTGTGCGCAACGGAGTGAAGCGGAAAGAGCCAAAGAATTCGACGTGAGAAGACTTGAAAGGCGGCAGCCGGCGAGGGGAGAATAGGCTACGCACCGGGCTTGGTGACGCCGCTGCGCTCGATGGTGATGACGTGTCCATCGAGGTGCTTGTAAGTCTTCTTGAAGCCGACGAGGGCCTGCAGGAGGCTGATGGTGGCGTTCATGTAGAGATCGTTCTCCTTGCGGATGAAGCGAGCATGGGGAACGGTCGTGATCTTGAAGATGAGGTCGCCGGGCTGGTAGTCCGGATGCTCATGCGACTCGCCTTGGAAATTCTGTTTAACATAAATTTAAAATATAAATAAATAAATAAATAAATAAATAAATTGTTTGTTAGTCATGCCCAAGGCGAAGAGGTAACATGGCATCGTACGATTTCGTGGCCATCGCGCATGCCCTTCTCGACGATGACGGTGATGGTGTCCTCGCCGCTCTCCACCTTGTGGCCCTTGCAGGCGGGGCAGGTGCCCTTGACGATCTTGCCCTTACCTCCACACTTGTCGCAACTAGGCCAAGAAAGAGAGCCGCCGTTTAGCAACGCAGCGATCGACCCGAGCGCACACGAGAGCGAGCGAGCGAGCGAGCGAGCAAAAGTACGTGGTCTGAGTCTGGGTGATGAAGCCGGGGCCCAGCTGCTGGGTGATGAGACGAACGCCGGAGCCGCCGCAGACAGGGCACTTCATGACCTCGTCGGGGTTCTCGGCGCCGGTCCCGCGGCAGCGGTGGCAAAGGACCTGCTTCTTGTGCGTGACGGTGAGGGAGCGGCCGTTGTAGAGGTCCTCGAGCGTGGCCTCCAACTCGACGTGCAGCGGCGGGCCGACCCTCTCCTCTGCGCGAAGGTTTGTGAGAACGCACACGTTCAGTAGAAGGCGAAGAGATGCGCGCAGGCGAATGCAAACGCACGGACACGTGAAGGTGTAGAGGAGGGGAGAGAAGGAAACGATGGTCAGAGAGTCGGAGAGGTGTCGGTCTTACCTTCGTGGCGCTGGCCGCGCTGGCCGCCGGGGAAGCCAAAGCCGAAGGAGTTAAAGAGATCGAAGGGGTCGGTGCCACCACGCTGGCCCTGCTGCTTGAGGCCTTCCTCTCCGTACTTGTCGTAGATGCCACGCTTTTCTTTGTCCTTCAGGATTTCGTAGGCTAAACCCAGACATAAATGCTAGGTGAGTGTTGTGACACTTACGCTCAGCATCCACGCTCATCTACATCCTACACATGCTCAATCTTCAAAATCACCTCAAAATCGCAGCAAATCCGGAAACACGAATGAAAGGGAACAACAAATATAAAATCCCAGATGGGCGCACCATGAGAGAGCTTCTGGAACTTCTTCTTAGCCTCCTCTTGGTCGGCTCCCTTGTAAACATCGGGGTGCCACTTAAGAGCGAGCTTCTTGTAGGCACGCTTAATGTCAGCATCGGATGCGCTTCGGTCGAGTCCCAGCAGGCCGTAGTAGTCCTCGCCTGCGCTCACCTCCCATGCACACACAAGGAAGACGAGCACGCCCAGCGCCACGCCTACTGCCACCGATACACGCCATCCGGCAACTGCTGCTCCCATCTCGTACGATTTCGCGACCGCGAGCGTCAACACTCCCTCCAAGTCTTCTCCGCAGGCAAAAAACGGAGTCTGCGAGCGACGCGGCTGTCCGCCACTGGTCCACCGCAGCACTTCTGACGTCAGCAACCAAATTGCGCTCATAAAGAAATGATGAGAAAAGACAAGGAAATTCCTGCGACAAGGCCTGGTAGAAAAACGGGAGACAAACGAAGAAGAAGAGGGAGGATGCAGAACTCGAGCGACGATGAAGCAGGTGGAGGCAAGGGCCTGCAGCCCGTGATCATTTTCCCCTTTCGTCTGCCCAAGGCGGGACCTGTCGCCATCCAGCGGTCCCTCCACACCACGGACGGTGCGTCACGAGGCAACATAGCGCGCACGTCTGCCCTGCGGGACGAGCTCTACGCCGCGCTCACCCCCAGCGGGGGCGGGGACGTGAGCACGGCTCTGGCGTTGCAGAAGGCCGAGCGATACCTGCCGTCGCTCTGTGGCCTCGCCTGTGCGCTCACCAACCAGCCGCGCCTGCACCTGGCTGAGCCGTTGAGCTTCAAGTGGACCTCGTCCCTTCGCAAGACCAAGCACAAGACGACCGGCTCGCGAAAGATGTACCTCGACTGGGACTTCCACTTTGAGCTCGTCATGACCCTCAACGTACACCCATACCTCCCGCTCGACTTGGGCTATGGCGCCTGTCGCACCTACTCACGCTCGCCTACAAACAGACGCTCGGGCTGGGCTACGCTCGTCGCGCGAGCGAGGTCTTGTACTCGGGCGCGGGTGGCGGCCATCCCGACGAAGACCTCAAGCTGGCGGCTCTGCTGCTTCGCAAGGCCGCCGGCATATTCACCCACCTGGCCGACACGGGTGCGCTTCATCTGCCTCGCCTCGGCGCCTGTGTGCGGGCGCCCGTTCTTAAGGCGTTGTCGTGCCGCTCGTGCAGAGATCCCGCGATGGGTCGGCATCGCGGACCGAGAGACCGCAGTGGAGTGCAACCAGAACATCGCTAGGGCTCTCTCTGTGTTCGATCTCCGTTTCTCTCTCTGTCCATTGGTGGCGCCCTGGGTGGACGTGCGCTGACATTGAGTGGATCGTTACAGGGTCTGCCTCGCCCTCGCGCAGCAAGTGACCATCAAGAAAGCTCTCGCTGATGGCATGAAGAAGGGCATCGTAGCCAAGCTCTCGGCCGAGGTCCGTGCGAGCTCATCATTTCTCTCCGTGTCTATGTCTCTATGCGGCTTCTCATTTCAATGACGCGACCCTAACCTTCCTGTTGCATGGCCTCGATTTAGGTGTGCCACATGTTCGAGAACGCGCTGTCCCTCACCAAGATGTATCCCAACCAGCGGCTCGTCAACAAGCACTTCCTCAAGTACTTGCAGCTTCAGGTAAGCTGCCCCACTAACCGACGTGCTATCTGAAGCAGACATGTCTCTAGCGACTCACAGCAGCCGCTCGGCCTCCTGTAACGCAGGTCACGATGAACAAGGCCGTGTGCAGCCGGCTGCTGGCCGCCAGCCACTACGAGCAGGAGAAGCTGGGGCACGCAGTCTCGTATGCCCGGCTGGCCTATGACACCATACAGACCATCAAGCCATTCGTACGCGCTCGGGCTTTGGGAGGGAGGGGCCACTGATGAGAAGAGGGTTTGCTGATACGACTCGCTTTACGTGCGCCTGTGAGGCACAGAAGGAAGCCAACCCCCTGTTCCCGTACATGAAGGAGTTGCTGGCGATACAAAATGACGTAGGGCACGTCTTCCGTCTGTACAACATGCAGAACAACCACGTCTGGGTGCAAAAGGTACCTTTGCCTAGAAGTCCACCGCGTTCCGTGTGCTCCTTCTACGCGTGCGCCTCTTGCTCAGCCCTATGTGCGTATGGCAGGAAGTGGACAGCCGCGTCTTGGGGCTGCCCGAGGGCAAGTCGGTGGTCAAGGTCGAGCCCTTCGTTCAACCCGAGCCCGAGTACACCGACATCTTCTAGAAACTGGACACACTTTTCGCGCGCCTATCTGCTCGTGGCCAAGAGAGACTTGTTGTGCCATGATGACACCACACTTTGCTCTTGGGTCTCGCTGCGGTCTGTTTTCCCGCACATTTTCTATTTTGTCTCTCTTCATTCCGAGTGTCGACGTTATTCTTTGGTGGGCGGGGGGGGGGCAGCCGGAACGTGGAAGTGGAAACAGAGAGGCCTCCATCTTCATCCCGGCGGCCCGCATTCCCCACCCTGCCCTCGTCTCGTACTCGCTAGAGCCCTACTCGAAGTGGTGAATTGGGGAAGCGATACTGGACGAGACGTGGTGAGGACGACCACGAAACACTCCGTCATCACCAGCACATCAATTAGGCCTACCTAAAACTTGATTATTCTTTGGAGGGAATTGGGAAGGAAGCCCCAAGAGGGAGAGGAGGAAGGAAATCGACTGGTCAACAGCACTCGAACATCGCCCTCGCCCGCTATCTCAGCTCCCCCCTTGACGACATCACGGTAGAACGACATCGAAATGCAAATCTTCGTGAAGGCCCTCTCGGGGCGGACGATCACGCTCGAGGTGGAAAGTGGGGACACGGTGGAGACCGTGAAGCAGAAGGTGCACGACAAGGAGGGCGTGCCAAAGGAACTCCAGCGTCTCATCTGCGCTGGTAAGCAGCTCGAGGATGGCAGATCCTTGGCCGACTACAACATCCAGAAGGAGTCGTGCCTGCAGCTCTTCGTCCGCATCTCCCTCTACGTCGAGAAAATCACATTTTTTGTCAAAAATTTGGGCGTGCTCGGCGGTGATGCGACGAATCCCTCGGCAGCGGTGGCAGTCGATGGTTTAGGCGCCCATGCGCTCGTTCACTCGCCTACCGGGGGCGATTTGTGTGCGGCGGCGCTGAAGGACCCCCGCGGCATCAGAGGCGCCCCCGCGTGCGGACATCTGCACCATCAACACCACCAGCACCTCACACAACTACAGCAGCAGCAACTCCAACAGTTACACCATCCGCATTATCAGCAGCAGTACACCCAGCAGCATCTTCCACTCGATGCCGCCCTAGCCGCAGTGCCACCGGCGTCCGCTCTTCCGGCCGACCTCGACAGGAACCAACGGTTCTCCTTCCACCGCTCTGCCGCATCATCTCTTTTTCTTTTTCTTTTTTTAAATTCATTTACTCTCCCCCGCCCCCTTTCTCAAATCCCATTCTCATCTCTCCCGCAATGTTCGCATTACAAACTGGGTGACGAGGAACGCGAGCTGCGCTCTCGCATGGAGAGGGACTGACCCACAGACCTTGTCGCACGCACAGGGAGCGGATGCGGGACGCGAAGCGCAGGGAGAGGGAGGGCTATCAGGGCCTGGTCTACCGGTTGGAGGCCAAGACGTCCGACCCGATCGGTGCCGTCAAGCTGCTGATCGAACAGAAAGCGGTACCGCTTGTGTGTGTGTGTGTGTTTGGCGTAACGTACTGCCAGTGTCGGGGCACACAGCTCACCCAATGCGCTTTCGCCTTTCCACAGGGCATTCGAGCGGAGAAGCAGCAGCTCTACTTTGAGAAGTACCAACAGCCGCTGGAGGACCACGAGTGTCTGGGGCACTACCTTGTCAAGGTGTGTTTTCTTGTTCCTCCATTTCAACACATTCGTACACTGTGTGTGTGTGTGTGTGTGTGTGTGTGTGTGTGTTGGTGAGAGAGAGAGAGAGAGAGAAACAAACAAGGCTGAGAGTAACTCTCATACTAACGCCTCTGAAATATACAGGACGGGGACACGCTGTACCTGCTGCGCACGGATGCCGACGACGAAGACTATCACATACAAGGTAAAAAGGGTAAGGAGGAAAAGGGGGAGAAATTAGGTAAGCCAAAGCGAAGATCCTCCCCCTCCCCCCCGCCCTGGTGGCTTGGTGCCTCGCCGCGGCCGGTGCTCATTGTGACCACCACCACCACCACCACCACCACCACCACCACCACCACCACCACCACCACCACCACAAACAACACACGACACACACACAACAGGCGAAATGGGAACCGAAACGGAAAAGAAGGAGCGAAAACGGAAGGAGAAGAAGAAGGAGCGGAGGAAGAAGAAGAGGGAGCGAGAGAAGGAGAAGAAGGAAGAGGAGCGGTTGGAGCGAGAGCGGGAGAAGAAGCGATTGCTGCGAAGGGAGCAGGCCAAGCGGATGGAGATCGAGATGCGGGAGCGGGAGAAGGAGATCGAGAAGGAGGTCCTGCAGATGAAGATGATGGAGAAGCAGAAGAAGAAGATCAAGGGCCGCACCAAGCGGAAGCAGGACGCCAAGAAGCGGGACAAGGAGAAGAAGGAGAAGGAGCGGGAGCGACGACAGAAGGAGCTCCTCCGGCGCGAGAAGGAGCGACAGATGAAGGCCACCGACCCACCGACCAAGATGACGCCGTCGCCGGCCGCCGGCGCTGCTGCCAAGAACCTCGGCGCTCAGCAGCAACAGCAGCCATCAGCAGGCGGCGCCGCAGCGGCGGCGGCCTGTGGGAAGCCCGACATGTCGGGACAGGCTCGAGCGATGAACGGTCCCGCAGGCGGAATGATGAACAACAGGGCGACGGCAGCGGCGGCCAGGCGACAGTCGTCGCCGCAGTCGTCGATGGGCTTCGTGTCCGAGGCCGGCGACTGTCTGCTGACCAAGGACGAGGAGGCCCTGCTGGCGGCCGCCGACGAGCGGGAGCTGACCGAGTCGGAGCACGAGTGGATCCGCGAGATGGAGAGCCGCGAACGGCGGAAGCTGATGTGGCTCGAGGGCGCCAAGAGCGAGGGCAAGCTGCTGTCCGCGGCGGAGCACCAGCACCTCCAGCACCTCCAACAGCAACATCAGCGCGGCCTCATGGCGCGAGACCTGCAGCATCACCATCACGGCCACCCGCTTCACGTCCACCCGCACGCCTACCGCGTCGACAGCAACGACCTCGACGATGAAGACGACGACGACGACGATGACGACGACGACGATGACGAAGAGGAGGATGACGACGATGACGACGACGACGAGGAAGAGGAGAGGGACTACGCCGGCAGCGGCAGCATCGCCATCGACCCGTCGTCGCGCACGCACCGGTTCGTCGACGCGCGCACACTCGAGCTCGAGGAGAAGCGCAAGGGCCTCGAGGAGGAGCAGCAGCGCAAGATGCGGGAGATCGAGAAGAAGCGGAAGGAGATCGAGGAGCGGATACGCATCGAGATGGAGGAGCGCCGCAAGCGCGAGCTGCGCGAGAAGGAGGAGAAGGAGCGCGCCGAGGCTGCCGCCGCCGCCGCGGCCCTGGCGGCCCAACAGCAGCAGCAGCGGTTGCAGCTCGAGGCCAAGGAGCGCGAGCGCAAGGAGCACGAGCAGCGGGAACGGGAGAACGCCGCCCGCAAGCAGGCCGAGCTCGTCGCCCAGCAGCAGCAGGCTCAGAAGCTCAAGGAACAGCAACAGCAGCAGCAGCAGGCCCAGAAGCTTAAAGAGCAGCAACAGCAGGCCCAGAAGCTCAAGGAACAGCAGCAGCAGCAGCAGGCCCAGAAGCTCAGGGAGCAGCAGCAGCAGCAGAAGGCCAAGCCCGTGTCACCAACGACGGACAAGGCCGCGCAGCAGGCGCCAGCGGCTGCGCCGGCGGCGGCCAAGGTCGCGGAGAAACCCGCGCAGCAGCCGGCCAAGGTCGCGGCGGAGCCACCAAGGGACGCGCCTGCCGTGGCCAACGGAACGTCGCCCAAGCAGAAGGCTGCCGCGCAGCAGCCTCAGCCTCAGCCTCAGCCGCAGGTGGCCGAAGCGCCGTCGGTGCAGCAGCAGCAGCAGCCGGAGGGCAAGAAGAACGCCAAGGTGAAGGTCGACCAGAAGGAGGATCTCAAGAAGAAGGAGCGGGAGGTGGCCGAGCTCAAGGAGGAGCTCAAGCGGAAGGAGAAGGAGGTGCAGATGCTCGAGTCCATGAAGAAGGAGCTCGAAATCGAGCGGGAGAAGGAACGCGAGGTCAAGAAGGTCAACGGGGCCAGCCACATGTACGCCTCTCCCTCTCCCTCTCCCTTTCTCGTTCTCAGCATCCACGTGTGTGTCTCACGCCTGCCCTGTGCGTGTGCGTGCGTGGCTTCGCGTTGGGACAGCGACGGCGATGGCGAGATATTCGATGCCGTGATAGACGTCGATTTGGACTACAACGATGTAACGCAGACGATCGAGGCTCTCGCCTACTCCTCCTTCCTCCGAATCAACAAGCGGTGCGCACAACACACACACACACACACACACAACACACACAACACACAACACACACACACACACACACACACACAACACACACACACACACACACACACACACACGCATGC
>JANDJZ010000555.1:0-32629 GCA_027943245.1 Acanthamoeba sp. SK_2022b | reverse complement strand
CGCTATCGACGTCGTCATCGCCGTCGTCGAAGCGGAAACGGCAGACGCCGCGCAAGCGAAAGGTCGACGCTGACGCCACGGAGGTGATCGGGCCTTCCAGCAAGATGCCCCGCACCTCCGCCCCGCCCACCGCCGCCCCGGCCGTCGCCGCCGCCATTTCCTCGGTCACCGCCTCCACCACCACCGCCACATCCACCGTCGACACAGCGGCCGACTCGGCCGACTCCCTCTTCGTGCGTAGCTCTCCCTTGATCGTGTGGCAGCGGCAGTTGCTGACGTGGCGATTGTTGGTTGGTTTGTTCGGGGGGGGGGGCTCGCAGGAGGCCGGCGGGGAGGAGATGATGGTGCTGGACGACAGCTTCTTCGAGCTGCTGCTCAACTCGGACCTGCCGGAGAAGCTGGCCGAACAGATCAACCGGAACCTGCGCAGCGAGGCCGAGCAGAAGGAGGAGCAGCGGGCGAGGGAGGCCGAAGCAGCCGCACTCGCCGCGCAACAGCAGCAACAGCAGCAAACCAAGACGATCGAGGAAATCGTGGAGGCTATTACTCACGGGCCCGCCTTCGAGGCGCTCCTCAGCCAATGGGGTGCGTGGCTTTTCGTTTATCATTTTATTTTATTTTATTTTATTTTATTTTATTTATTTAACCATTTGCGATTTGTTTATTTATAATTTAATCTGAATGTTTTGTAGATTCGGAGACGCTGGACGAAGAGGAGGGCGAGGGTCAGGCGCCGGGCGACCAGTACGAGAAGATCATCGACGAGTACGACGACGTGTTCAGCATCACCGACGACGAAGACACGGACGACGACGATGACGACAACGGCGAAGGCGCGCCCACCGGCGCAGCTACAGTCACTGCCCCTATGTCAGGGGTCGACGCCTCCGACGACGACGAAGACCATGACGACGGCAAGGTCATTGCCGAGGATGACGAGGAAGAAGAGATGGCGGCGCTGGGCGAGAAGGGCGAGGTGACAGCATCGTCGTCATCAACAACAACAACAATAAGGCCTTCCTCAGCGCGGGAAGGGGACAAGGAGAACGTGACGGCCGTTGAGGGAGCAGGACACGCACGAGAGTCTGCCAGTGTGGTCGAGAAGCTGAAAGGGCTCGACCTCGACGCTTTCCTCAACACCATCCACGGCCCCAAGAAATAAACGCGCAGAACCTCCTCTTCTCCCTAGTTTCGTTTGTTCCACCACCTTTTATCTGCGTGACGATAGTGATGACTCGCAGTTGGGACCTAGTAGACGAAGCAGAATCGGACTCAACCTTCTTGGTGGGGGTGGTGAGGGCGGTGCGCTGTTCTTGCGGCTGTCGAGCACCGCGCCCTCCGCACACCAACTCTTTACCCACTCACGCAAAACCATGGAGGCCTCTGCAGACTGGGTCTTCCTGTACAACTGATGCACGGCTAGCAACGAAACACCGGCTCGCCGGTTGTTGTCACAGCTTTCGCTCGGATGGCGGCTGGGGATGTCGGTCGTGGTCGTGGTCGTGGAAGGAGAGGAGGCCTCCATCGGCGGTCATGGTGAGCGGAAACAGTCGTGTCCGCACTCGCGTTACTCCTCCGCCTGCAGAGACCATGCACACACACACACACACACACGAGCCACCATCAGCACGCGCCGGGCGGGAATGGGGTGAGAGGGAAGGGGAGGGCTACCGAGCGACTGTGGGCGGCCAGCGACCGGAGCGGCACCGGAAGGGAGGGAGAGGGTGAGGCTGGGCTTGTTGATGCAGGCCCAGAAGGAGGGCCGCCCGCCCAACTCCTCCTCCTCCCGCACCAGCACCAGCCGATACTTGACAAAGTTTTGCCACGCATCGCCTACATACGACACGCCAGATCAGCATTCGGAGCACGTGTGTGTGTGTGTGTGTGTGGTTCAGTCTTCTGGAAGGCAGCCACGAACCCAAGTACTCCTGGTGCGGGTCGGACATCGGGTTGAGCACGGAGTTGCGCGTCAGCTTACCGAACGGAGCGCCTGGCGAATGAGTGAGTTTTATTTTTATTAAATATTTAATAAAAATAAAACATTAAAAAAAGGAAGACGAACCCTTGCCGGCAAAGACGATGAGGTTGTGGGCGTTGACGAGCTGCTTGAGGGCGAGGACCACCTTGCTCATGCGTGACCTGTTGCCGCCGCCGTAGGGGCTCTTCCCGCCAAAGCCGCCGGCGTAGGGCTCGGCGTAGCGGTCGGCGCTGTAGAAGGCCCCGATCGAGTCGATCACGATCACCTTCACCTCCTCTCGGGAGCCGCTCCTTTCCCTCTCCCTCTCCTTGCTGCACGCTTGCTGGGCGTAGTTACGGATGAGCTCGTCGGTGAGCTGGAGCGTGGTGAGAAATTGGAGCGAGTCCTCGCATCGAAACACGGTCAGCCGGGCCAGGCACGCGTGGACCAGCTCGTCCTCGTGTTCGGCGGTCCACGCGTCGCCGATGAGGAGGACCTCGTCCTCTTCATCTCTTTGGCCTTCTCCGTCGATGCGCTGCCGCTTCCTCGCGGCCGGGTCGCGTCCGTGGCTCTTCTTCCCGCTACTCCTTGACCGCATCTGTTGCTGCTCCCGCTTGGCGACCGCGATGCGGATCCGCGCGCGTAGCACGCGCTCCAAGCGCAAGATGTCGAACTTGAGATCGGTGTCGAAGAAGACGAGTCCCGCTCCTTCTCCATCGAGCTCCAGTCGTTGCAATCTTGCGTCTGAAGTAGAAGCAGATGGCGACGTCCAGGATGACGGAAGTATGGTGCTGGCCACGAGGTGCAGCAGCATCTCGGTCTTGCCTGATCCAGTCTTGCCATAGAATTCGATCACATCGCCTCCTCTAATCCCTCCTCTGTTTGAATTGTTGCTGCTGGCCGAGGCTGAAATCTCTTCTCTGCCCGAATGGTCTCCGCCATCGCTGCTATCGTTCAAGTTTTCTGCAGGCAAAGGCGTGACGCCGCCGTACATGAACTGCTCGGCCATGTCGAAGATCTCAAGGCCTGTCCGGAATGGCTTTGTGCAGGCACGCTTGAACAGCGTGTGCGCCGATTCATTTGGGTAGAGGATGGCACGCAGAGCTTCGGAGAGGGTATGCGGTCCACCGCTCAACGTCGCCGTTGCCCGCGGTGCCTGGTGCCAATCATCCACATCCATTCTGTTTCTGTGAGACTGTTTGTAGGATCCTCTGTTTGATCGTTTCTGAATTTCGAGGAATAAATGCGAAAAAATTGTTTTGGTTTTTTTTACATTTCCTGATTATGCGAGAACACCAGACCGCCACGCCACCCTCACGGCCGCTGCTATCAAGGCCACCACGCCGCACTCGCCCAATCACGCCCCTCATGGCCGATGTCGCTGCCCTCAAGGCAAGTGGACTCGATTTGTGCTTTTGTATTTAAGAGGTGATGTATCCGAGAGCTGGAGGTGGGCAATTAGCCACCGCCCCAGGCAAGAACGATGTACACAACCGAGCCCTCGCGGATGTTGTACTCGGCCACTGTTTTCCGATCGTCCAGCACCTGGTGGTAGAACAGCTGCACCGTGTAGGGCACCATGCCTGCCGTCAACAACACGATGACGTCAGACGAGCTCGAACACGACGCTAGGTCCAAGCGAGGCGTAAGTGAACGTTACCTGTTTTGGCGTCGAGCAGCTCCTTCATCTGCCAGATGGTCATGGTGGGCTCCACGCCCTCGATCATGGTCATCTTGCCCGCCAGGTTCCTGATGTAGACCTTGCCGCCCAGCCTGATCTGCTCGTCCTTGGCCTTCTTCTCCTTGCGAGCCAGCTTCTGCAGCTGGTTGCGCTCGATTATGCGGCTGTACTCCTCGATGATCTCGCGCAGCTCCCACGGCAGGCGCTCGACCATCGACTCGTCGAATCGTTTGTGCTCCTCCTTCGCCCTGCTGGCACCGACCAGCGTCGTCTTCCTCCTGCCCTTCGCCTTCTTCGTTTCCTCCTCGCTGCCCGTGTCCCTGTCCGACGCTCTGTGGACTCGACGCACGGACGCGTCCTCGGAGTCTGACTCGGAGTAGACGTCGTCGTCCTCCGACACGACGCACTCCTCCCAGCCCTCCTTGTGCTCCTCCTCACCGTTGTACAGCCGCTGCTGCAGCTGCACCATCTTGCGCAGCTTGGCCTTCTTGGACTGTTTGACCCACTCGAAGATCTGCGTGAAGCAGACATTCTTGAGGCTGTTGTAGCCCACGCCGTCGGGAGCGATGCCGTCCAGCCGGTCGTAGTAGACACCGCGGATGACTCCGCCGCGCTTCGACCGCTCCACGTTCGCCGCGAACGCGTCGGGATGGTCGAGCAGCTCGTTGCCTGCGCGTGCACGACCAGCCGGCCCTCCAGTCAGCCACCACAATCAACAAACAGCCAAGAACAGAGAGACGCATGCGTACCGACATCTTTGACGAGCGGCTTGCTGGGCGAGGGCTGGGCCAGCAGCTGCTCGAGCTCGATGATAATCGACTCAAAATTGAGAATGGACATCCATTCGTTGATGAGGCCCAGGCACACCCGGCCGTTGAGGTCGATGCTCGGGTGGTAGATTCGCTTCAGACACTGCGCATACACACGCAGAGAGACAGCGCATGAGGATTGGAGTTACCTCGAGAGAGAGAGAGAGAGAGAGAAAGAGGAAGGAGAAAGGGAAAGCATGTGGACGTACGGTGAGCTTGGGCGGGTCGTTGGGGTAGGTCTTGGGAATGTCGAAGCGAAAGGGCACCGAGGCGTGCTTCCACGGACCGCCAAGTGGCGTGATGATCACTTTGAGCGCCTGCCGTATGTTTATCGCGTGTGAGCACACGTGGTCGAGTTGTGGAATTGTAAAGCGAGTGGGGGGGGGGGATGTAGGATTTAAAAAGATGAATTGGGAATGAGGAACTGGGAGGCCAATCGTACCTTTATGTCGAGGTCCAAGTCCTCGTCATCTTCGCTGGAGCTCTCGTCGCTGCTCTCATCGACAGGGAGCGGTTCGAGTGGGTGGCTCAGGTTGTGCTTGGCGCGTTCGATGCGTCGCCTCTCGCGCTTCTCTTCACGCGTTTCGAAGATGCATTTGATGCGCACCGTGGGAAAATGGGGAATGTCGATTATGTCCTTGTAGATTCGCGAGAGGAGCGCGTTTGTCACGCCTCTCTTCGACTTGAGATTACGAAGGCAGATTGCCTTGTTGTTGCGGTGGGCCGAGAGTGTGGGGCTGGTCGACGTTGAGGATGTGGTGGTCGTTGTAGATTGGCTTCCCTCTTCATCGTCCAATCTCGATTTCCTCAATCTCGCTGCAGTGTTTTTCCTCTTCATCTCAGCAAGCTTGGCACGCACTCCCGCCGTAGTTGGAGTGTGAGCTGCTCCATTCGCAGTATTCTCCATCGTTGCGGGTCTGATCTTTGTCGAAATTGCACTCACGCGAGATTACCGCAAATTGCGTGCCCCGACTTTCTCTGTTTCTGCCTTTCCTCTCGCTCCTGCAGTCTTGCGTGCTGCGCCAGGGAGGCCCACGTGGCGGTGCTGTAAGGTGCTGTAGTACAGGCCTGGGCTCGCGCAATCGATGTGTGTTATTGGGATGCACCAACCAAAGATAAACTAACTTTAGGTCCCACCCTTCCTTACACCTTTCCACGCCCACATGACGGTGTTGCGCCGCCGATCACCAAGAAAACCGCGCCTATCGCCGATGCAACATGTCGACAGATATCTTAGGATACAGGGATCCCCAGGAAATGTTCCTATCCTGCGAAGGTATCACCGAAAGACGGCTTGGTCACCGGCGACGCGATCGCCGTCGCTCTTTCCACAGACTGGGAGGCCTAGGAGGACAGCGGGGGAGGGGCCGTGTGGTGGGTGGCGCAGTTGGAGGGGAGGGCCTACCCGTGTTGCGGTCGACAAGTTGGCCCAACAATTTGCATTTATTAATCACACAGACAACACGCAGACACTTGACGTTTGGTGCAATCATTTTCCTCATGAAGAGGAAGTGTTAGAGGAGGACGATGATGACGACACGGGCGGGAGAAGACGTCGCTTGAGCCGAGTGCCCTCAAACACGCCCTGGTGGTGGTAGGGCGGCAAGGGCGGTGCAGCGCTGACGGCGTCCGCCGGCTTCCGTTTACTCACGCGGTCGAGCCATCGCTTGACGAGTGAAAGAGAGTGAGGCCACACCGCGCGTGTTGCATGTGTATGCGTGTGTGAGCATGGGCTCAGCCCAGAACAGAAATGTTGCTGGCTGGCGCACCTTGATTCGCTCGCGTGATGCCAGCGTGGTCCTGTCCAGGGTCTGTTGCACACGCTCGTGCATTCGCTGCTTCTGCTGCTGCTCCTCCGCCGGCGACATGGTCGCGGCTGACTGTGGCGTGGACGACCCCGACGTGGTCCTGCTCAGCTTAACCTGCCATCGCACCACGAAATTAGAGGGGGGAGGGTGAGACACGCGACTGTTCAACAGGCGGTCCCCTTTGTAGGGAGAACCAGCGGCACAGAGCACGAGCACGCATTGCAGATTGCAGGGAAGGAAACCTGCGGCGGAGGAAGGGAGGATGGTGGAGTGCTCTCTGCCGCTTGCTGTCGCCTCATGACGTACCGCACCTGCCAGCCAAGACGTGCGCCGCCGCGTAGGTAAATGATTAGAAAATAAATAAAATAACAAGCGTAGGACGTACGGTGTAGAAGGTGAGAGCACCGGCCGTGAAGGCTGCGACAAGCGACCAGCCCAGCGAAAATCGAGACATAAGAGGCACGATTGGAGGTGCGGCGCCTCTTAGATTTGTAGTGTGCTGTGGCTGTGGCGAACGAACGTGCTGCTCGGGCTGGTGGGTTGCGCCCGAGGAGGAACGCGGTGTCTGGTGCTGTTGCCACCCTTCTCCATCTGGTGGTGTGCTGGCCATTGTGGCCACGTTTGTTTTTTTTTTTCTTTTTCATTTGTCTGTATCAATTTTATTTCTGATATTTTCCACTAAATTCCTGGATTGGTAGCGGCGACTCGCACCAACCCGCGGAGACTCTCAGCACAGAAGGAAGATGCCGTTGTCACCGGCACACACGGCTTGTGGAACGAGCCAACTCTCCCGCTTGACCTCGCTCATCAGCTTGTCCTTCTCCCATCCAAACGCCACCACTCGCCCACTCTCCAACAGCACCACCGACATCCTGGTAAACACAGTGGAACAATGATCGATGCGGCCAACGTGAGGGAGGAAGCCAGACAAGATCAGCTGAAAGAGGGAGAGCGAGACCTGCTGGAGGCTGAGATGGCAGCGATCGGGCCGAGGCCCTGCAGGGCGTCAATCGGTTCCGGCGTCCAACCGCTGGCGTGGCCCAGCTGGCCATTCTGCGCGCGCAGACACACCGCACAACCGTGAGCGGCAGCGCGTCGAGTGGCCGAGGTGGTGGGTACCGAATTGCTGCCAAAGGAGTAAAGCGTGCCGTCCTTGGCGAGCACCAGCGAGTGGTGCATCCCGCAGGCCACCTGCACCGCCTCCACCTCCGCCAGCGCGTCGATCAGTCGCGGCGTGAAGACGCTGCCATGCTTGGGGTCGTCGTGGCCCAGTTGGTCGACCGATCCCGCTCCCCACGAGTACGCTTGTCCTGCTCGAGGGCCAATAGACGACCATCCGATGGGAAGGCCATCATCAGATCAGCTGCATCTCAACGGCGGCGAGAGCCCAGCAGCGCAGAGGGAGGACGCGAACCGTTGGTGGCGATGGCTACACAGTGGTTGTAGCCGACGGCAGCCGCCTTGATCTGGACTCCCGCAGGAAACTCCACAGGCATCAGATAGCCCTCCGGGCTGGTACGGCCCAGACCGCCACTGTGCGCACGAAAACTAATTAATAAGCCGAAAACAGAAAAGTAAAATAAATAACTTTCTTGTTTTCGGCTTTATATTTTAATATGTTTCTTAATTAGCCGAAAACATAAAAGTAAAATAAATAAATAAATCAATCCAAGGGCCACAGGCACGTGGAAGGCGGCGCACCAGCTGTTGATGCCAAAGGAATAGAGAACGCCGGTCGAGTCCAGCAGCAGCGTGATGGCCTTGCCGCACCACATGTCCACGATAAGCGGACGCGTGATCTTGTCTGGACCAAGGATCTGCACCTCCGCGACGGCGCCAACACCGTTCTCCCCGAAACCGCTCTTTCTGGGGCCCAGACGATTATTGCCTCCATACCCTGATTGCGAGGGGGGAAGGTCGTTACATAAGGGAGGGAGAGGAGATCGAGATGGACACTCGCGGGAAGGAAATGCAGACCCCAAGTGAAGACACGCCCTGAGGCGGACAAGGCCACGCTGTGCGCGCCGGCTGCGCCCACCTGGGACGACCGACATCTAGTGAGATTCCGGAGTGCAGAGTCTCATGTGACGAGAGGGGCAGGGGCTACAGTGCACCTTGATGATCTTCTCGCCCAGGAGCGAGGTGACGATCTGAGGGTAGTAGGTGATCGCACGGGCTGGCTTAGCTGGCTTGGCTGGCTCTCCGGCAGAGTGAATTCCCAGCTTGCCGTCAGTCTGGTCCCCGAACGCATACACGGTCCCTGAACACATGGGTTATCAAATCAGCGTTTCATCACCAAGCAGTCTGCAAGCGTGTGTCTCATGATACTGAGCACAACGAGGTGGTACCGGTATCAGTGACGGCGAGCGTGTGGTGCGCGTCGTAAATGTCAGCCACGGTGGAGACGTGGATGATGGTTTCGTGGGCGAGGGAGGAGATCATTCGCCACCGTCTGCCACGTCGACCACCCAACCAATCAGCGCTCGCCGATCCGCAGTGGTGGTGGTCAGGTGGTGGTCAGGTGGTGGGCAGGTGGTGGTGGTCAGGTGGTGGAGTTTAAGCAGGAGGGCGAGGTTACACGGGATCCGAGTCGTTGAGACAGTAGCCGAGGCCGGTGTGGCTGACGCTGCCCATGGACAGGACGCGGCCGCGAACCAGCACTCGCACCACCTCGTCAGCTCGTGACAACACTCTCCACCGCCTGCCCACGCGCAAATGATGTTGGCCAAAAGAGGATCACCTCAAGCAACACTTGCTGAATACAGAAGAAAAAGGGATAAAAGTGGGGGCAGACCGGCAAACAAGGGAGACAGAGGAGAGGTCAGTGAAGCGAAGGAAGCCAAACACCATGTGCATGAGCTCCTTGTCCATAAGGGCCACTTCTATGTTGTGCTCGTCATAGCCTTGCTCCATGGCGCTTTTGTTTCCCTCTGAGCAAGCTGGCCAAGGCCTTGCAGCCACAACACGCTGCTGCGACGACAATTCGCTGAACTGCCCATTTCCTTCCGTCAAGTACAAAAAATTTATAGTTTTTATCATTTTAGATCCGGTTGTTGGCGAGGAACTCTGCCTGTCGGCACAAGCACAGAAGGAACGCCAACTATTTTACCACAAATGAGCATATGTGAAAAGGCGGTAGACGCTCAGCACAGAAGGAAGATGCTGTTGTCACCGGCACACACGGCTTGCGGCACGAGCCAACTCTCCCGCTTGACCTCGCTCATCAGCTTGTCCTTCTCCCATCCAAACGCCACCACTCGCCCACTCTCCAACAGCACCACCGACATCCTGCACAACCAACACAACAAAGACACCCATCACACGGCCAGCGTGAGGGAGGTAGCAAGAAGAGGAAGAGGTGAAGAGGGAGAGCGAGACCTGGCGGAGGCTGAGATGGCAGCGATCGGGCCGAGGCCCTGCAGGGCGTCGATCGGTTCCGGCGTCCAACCGCTGGCATGGCCCAGCTGGCCATTCTGCACACACGCACACAGCACAACCGTGAGGGGCAGCGCGTCGAGTGGCCGAGGTGGTGGGTACCGAATTGCTGCCAAAGGAGTAAAGCGTGTCGTCCTTGGCGAGCACCAGCGAGTGGTGCACCCCGCAGGCCACCTGCACCGCCTCCACCTCCGCCAGCGCGTCGATCAGTCGCGGCGTGAAAACGCTGCCATGCTTGGGGTCGTCGTGGCCCAGTTGGTCGACCGATCCCGCTCCCCACGAGTACGCTTGTCCTGCTCGAGCGCGAACGTGCGGCCAACAGACCATCCGATGGGAAGGCCATCATCAGATCAGCTGCATCTCAACGGCCACGAGAGCCCAGCAGCGCAGAGGGAGGACGCGAACCGTTGGTGGCGATGGCTACACAGTGGTTGTAGCCGACGGCAGCCGCCTTGATCTGGACTCCCGCAGGAAACTCCACGGGCACCACGTCGCCCTCCGCGCCGGGACGGCCCAGACTGCCGCTGTGCGTGGCCAGCCCATGCGTGTAAGCAAATAAAATATCTATATTTATTCAATAAAAACCAGAAAAAGCGTTGCTAATATCAAACCAAGGGACACGTGATCGCTCAAAGTGGAAGATGACGCACCAGCTGTTGATGCCAAAGGAATAGAGAACGCCGGTCGAGTCCAGCAGCAGCGTGATGGCCTTGCCGCACCACATGTCCACGATAAGCGGACGCGTGATCTTGTCTGGACCAAGGATCTGCACCTCCGCGACGGCGCCAACACGGGTATCCGGGAGAGCGCTCTTTCTGGAGCCCAGGCGGCCGTTGCCCCCAAACCCTGATTGCGAAATCATGCTATGGCACGATACAGAGAGAGAGAGAGGGAGAGAGAGGAGCCATGCAGCTGGAACCGCCTACCCCAAGTGTAGAGTCGGCCTGAGGCGGACAAGGCCACGCTGTGTACACCGCCTGCTCCCACCTGAGGCGAGCAACCTCTCGTGAGACTCGGGAGTGCGGAGTCTTAAGAGGACAGGGGATGCCTTGATGATTTTCTTGTTCAGGAGCGAGGAGACAATCTGTGGGTAGTAGGCGATTGTGGGGGTTGACATATCTGTCGCTGTGTCATCTGGGATTCCCAGCCTGCCGTCGGACTGGTCTCCGAACGCATATACCTTCCCTGAAATGATGAACAACCAAAGGCTGTTTGTTTCGTATCTTCGAAACAACACACAACCCAAGATAGTACCAGCGTCAGTGACGGCGAGCGTGTGGTGCGCGTCGTGGTAAGCGTCAGCCACGGTGGAGATGTTGACGATGGTATCGTGGGCGAGGGAGGAGATCATTCGCCACTGCCTGCCACGTCGCCAACACTATTAGCCCTGGTCGCTCTGCGCCGATGGGCGTGGGGAGGAGCAAGTTACAAGGGATCCGAGTCGTTGAGACAGTAGCCGAGGCCGGTGTGATCGACGCTGCCCATGGACAGGACACGGCCGCGAACCAGCACTCGCACCACCTCGTCCGCGCGTGACAACACTCTCCACCGCCTACCCACATTTAAAGAGGACAAAAGAGAGTATCAAATTAAAGTACATTAGCAGTGCAACACGAAAGCATGTGCCGACATAAAAAAATACCAAGGATGGACAAGGGGGCAGACCGACAAACGAGGTAGACAGAGGAGAGGTCAGTGAAGCGAAGGAAGCCAAACACCATGTGCATAAGCTCCTTGTCCATGAGGGCCACTTCTATGTTGTGCTCGTCATAGCCTTGCTCCATGGCGCTGGGGTTTCCCTCTGAGCAAGCCGGTCTTTGTCGAACAACAATCTGTCGAGAGCAGACCTAAAGCATCGTGTGGAGGGGCGTCTGCTCATTTTCCTTATCTATAATTACTTTTACCACAAATGAGCATATGTGAAAAGGCGGTAGACGCTCAGCACAGAAGGAAGATGCTGTTGTCACCGGCACACACGGCTTGTGGAACGAGCCAACTCTCCCGCTTGACCTCGCTCATCAGCGTGTCCTTCTCCCATCCAAACGCCACCACTCGCCCACTCTCCAACAGCACCACCGACATCCTGCACACGGAGCACGGATAACGGCATGGTACGTCACGACACGACAGGCGCCCATCATGCGGCCCAGCGTGAGGGAGGAGGCCATCAGGGGAAGAGGTGAGAGGTGGAGGGGGGAACCTGGAAGAGGCAGAGATGGCAGCAATCGGGCCGAGGCCCTGCAGGGCGTCGATCGGTAGCGGCGTCCAACCGCCGTAGTGGCCCAGCTGTCCTTCCTACAACACTCCGCATATCACATACATCATCAAACAAACAGCGCACAACCGTGAGATCTTGTAGAGAGGCCGTGTGCGTACCGCGTTGCTGCCAAAGGAGTAAAGGTTGCCGTCCTTGGCGAGCACCAGCGAATGCAGGCTCCCGCAGGCCACCTGCACCGCCTCTACGTTCGCCAGCGCGTCGATCAGTCGGGGTCTGATGCCATGATTAGGGTCATTGTGGCCCAGTTGGTTGTCCGACCCCGACCCCCACGAGTACACTTGTCCTACTCGCGTGCCCACACAGGCAAGGCCATCACGGTGAGAACGGTAAGAGCTGAGCGCGCGTGCGAGAGAAGCGAACCGTTGGTGGCAATGGCTACCCCGTGGTAGTAGCCGCTGGCGGCAGTCTTGATCTTGACTCCCGCGGGAAACTCCAAAGGGGCCACTTCGCCCTCAGCGCCGGCACGGCCCAGACTGCCACTGTGCTCGTGCGGTCCCATGTAATTAAGTGCATCGCCGCTTCAGGAAGCCGAAGACTACGCACCAGCTATTGGAGCCAAAGGAGTAGAGAACGCCGGTCGAGTCCAACAGCAGGGTTTGGCCCTTGCCGCACCACATGTCGACGATGTATGGACGCGTGCACCCGTCGGGACCATCTATCTGCACCTCCGCTATGGCGCCAATCTCCATGACGTTGCCCTTTCTAGGGCCCAGGCGACCATTGCCGTCATAGCCTAATTTGAAGGGGTCATGCTACGTGATGCAGAGAGAGAAAGGTGAGAGACAGTCACGGAAGGAGTGCGTACCCCAAGTGAAAACTCGGCCTGTGGCGGACAGGGCCACGCTGTGCGCGCCGGCTGCGCCCACCTGGGGCGATCGACAGATTCGTGAGATCCAGAGCCTTACGTGACGAGGGGAGCAGAAGCGATGATACCTTGATGATCTTCTCGCCCAGGAGCGAAGTGACGATCTGGGGCTGGTAGGCGATCGCCCGAGTTGACGAAGTTGTCGCTTTGACAATCGGGATACCCAGCTTGCCATCAGTCTGGTCCCCGAACGCATACACGGTCCCTGAACAAATCAATTAAAAAGGCGTGCCACCATCAAGCTGTCCACGTGCATGTGTTTTCGTGATACAGGCCACACGACACACAAATAGGTGCTACCCGCATCGGTGACGGCGAGCGTGTGGTGCGCGTCATAAACGCAGGCCGTGGTAGAGAGGTGGATGATGGTTTCGTGGGCGAGGGAGGAGATCATTCGCCACCGTCTGTGACGCAGACACTCAACAAACAAATCAGCTTCGCGTGGCGCCGATCGGCGGTGGGCGAGGTTACACGGGGTCCGAGTCGTTGAGACAGTAGCCGAGGCCGGTGTGGCTGACGCTGCCCATGGACAGGACGCGGCCGCGAACCAGCACTCGCACCACCTCATCAGCTCGTGACAACACTCTCCACCGCCTGCCCACGCGCAAATGAGGCGGCCATAAGAGCACGTCCTCAAGCAACTCTTCAAATATTGATGTTTCTGAATATAAGAAAAGGGATAAAATGGGGGCAGACCGACAAACGAGGGAGACAGAGGAGAGGTCAGTGAAGCGAAGGAAGCCAAACACCATGTGCATGAGCTCCTTGTCCACGAGGGCCACTTCTATGTTGTGCTCGTCCTTGCCTTGCTCCATGACGTCGCTCTCTCAGAAGCTTAAGCTTTTTGCTTTGTTTCGCGAGATCTAGCCCAAGTTTGGTAACACCAAATTCGCTGATCTGTGTGTGGTATCATGCGCTCTTGCTCTGGCCAGATCGCTGCACCATCCACTCCATCATCTCCTTATAGAGGTCGTGTCGCGCCGGTTCGTCAAAGAGCGAGTGAGACCAGCCTTCCAGCTCCTAAACGTGCAGTCACGACAGAATCGAGAGTGAGTCAGTCGCGGCCGCGAAAGACAGCCCGTGCGTGTGCGCCGTGTGTATGTAGCGCGAGTGTACCCGGTATGCCTTGTCCTGACTTCGCGCCTCTCGATGGAACAGCTCGCAGCCTTCGGAGTTGGTTACGATGTCCCGCGTGCCCTGGAAGATCACAAATGGCCACTCGACGCTATGCACCGTCTTTGCGGGACTTAGCTCTTGCTCGTGATCGTTTGCCACGCGCATGTTTGGAGATAGAGGAAGAGAGAGAGAGAGAGAGGTGCGTGTGAAATGTGTCTGTCGGACGTACGGAGATGACTTTTTGCATGGCCTGGAGCATCTCCCAGATCCAACCGGCCCGCATGCCAAAGGGGAACGTGTACGTGAGCGGATCGGAGACGTAGCAATTCACTGCGAGAGACGACGCCGGAAGCGACGCGTGGGGCCACGAAAAGGAGTGAGCAGAGACACATGAACGAACGAAAAGAACGACTGAGTGACGGAGGCACGTACCCACGTCTTTATCAACGGTGCTTTGCCAAGGGGAAGATGTAAACGGAATGAACTTGGGCAAATGCTTGGCCAGCACACTGCATCAAGACGGAGACGATTAGAGCGCCAAGTGGAGTGTGCTCCAAGGAGGGAGAATAAAACAATAAAAATACTTGAAAAATAATGCTAATAACCTACCTGACAGCGTAGACCATAATAGGAGTTGCGGAGGCCTTGTGAGGCATGATGGCGGGCGCGAGCAGGATCACTCCGTTCCACATGTGTGGTCGCTTGCTGGCCAGCTGGATGGCGAGGTTGCCTCCCATCGAGCTCCTGGAAAGACAAATCATTGCGCCAACGTCGATCGACCAGCGAGCTTTGTGAGACCAAGCGACCACAACACCCTTGAACAAGCAAGCTAGAGCTACCCGACAAGAAAGAGCGGAAGGTCTGCGTAGTCGGGATGCTCCTCCAAGACCTTGCTCACAAACTGCTCGTAATCGTCGATGTAGTCGCTGAAGCTTTCCACATGACCGCGGTCTCCCTCGCTCCGTCCGAAACCTGGAGCAGCAGCCCAGCCATTAGCGAGTTGCGCAGTCGGCAGCGCCAAGGCTTCAAGAGCGAGCACCTTGATGGTCGAGCACGAAATAGGGGAAGCCCTGTGAGGACAGGTACTCCGCGAGCTCCCACTGTCGCTGCCCGTGGCCGCCGAATCCGTGAGAGTAGAATACAACGGCTCTACACGGTTAGAGGAGAACACAAAGGCGGTGCATCAGCTCATGAATGGGCCTGACATTGCAGAAAGAATAGCTGCAGCGCACTTGGGGCTCACGCCGGAGGGAGGCAGCCAGGCGTGCGTGTAGAGCCACAATCCTTGCTTGTTTCTCATGAAGGTAGGGCCTGCAGGTAGGACACCAATTATGGTTTGTTTTTAAAGATTTAAAAAATATCAAATTATTAATTATTCTGCAAAATAAAAGAATAAAAGATGTGATTAGAGATGCACGTAAAGGAATATCTTGACGGCAAAGATAAACGCTTACCAGGCGAGACCTCGTGCCGGAAGGTGGAGTGGGCAGGGTCCGCAAGGGGTTTGAGGTAGCGGTAGGCCACCCAAACAAGCAGGAACCACGGCAAAGCAACCCCGCCCAGGAAGGACAACGAAAACAAAGATGGGATGCAGGACAGATCCATTTCCTCTTGCCGCCGCCAATTCACAAAGAGCTCTTGATTTAATGAATAATTTATAATTAAAACAATTTTTAACTCCTCAAAAAGGCGCGTGCCGTCGGCACGCACTGCGACGAGCGTAGATGGCCCTCGAGAGGCAAGTCTGCCGATGTACTTCCAGAAGCAATCAGGATTTGGAGGGACGATAGTAGAGCTTGAGGGTGCTCTCGCCCGGCTGCCCGAACCGCGATTGCACAGCGCCGATCGTTGCGTCCGCGTCCAGGTCCACGTAGTCTCTGGTGGCGACGGTCTCGTCTCGGCCCATCGACGGTTGGATGCTGATTACGAACCCCAGGCCCTCGCTCGGTGAGGGAAACTTGGTCGCCAGAAAGGCGACGATGTGCCTGACCGTCGCCTTGGGTGACGTGCTCACGTAGGGCCGTTCCAGCACCAGGTCGCTAGTCCAGGTGGAGTCGAGTCCTGCTCGCCCTTTGCTGTCAAGCTCTGGCCAGGGCAGCAGAAGCAGGCTCGCGAGGCCTGCCGTCTCCAGTCGAGGCGGTGGAGCAGCCCGTACAGTCCTTTGACGTCTGGTAGTGAGTGCAGCGGTGAGCACGAGAAGAGGCAAATGCAAGCAGCAACGAAGCGAACGGGCCGCAAGCCACGAGCTTGAGGTGAGGTACAGTACTTGCTCGGGTGCTCGGGCCTCATCTTAGACTCGGTTCCTGGGCGCGACGATGACGCTTCAGGAGCAGCGCAGTGGGCCGATGGCAGAGAGGCTGGCATGCCGCCAGAAGCATCCGAGCTGGCCAGCTTCCTCTTGTGCATGGCCGACGCGGACGAGGCGATACGCTGGCGCAGGATGCCCCTCTCCACGCTTTCGGTGAGCGACTGGCGGTTCATCTTCTTGTTGAGGTCGGCGATGAACTCCTCCTCCTGCGCCTCGTACTCGTCGAGGTTGGGATAGATGGAGGCGATGAGGGCGTCGAACTCGGGATCGGGCCGCAGCTGGCGCCGCGACGAGCAGTGGACGCGGCAGGTAGGACACTCGCGCTTGCCCACTCGCAGGCACTTGGAGATGCACTCGGCGCAGAAGCGATGCAAGCACTCCATCAGGGTCATCGTTTGTCGCATGATGCCCAGACAGATGGGGCAGGTCAGCTCCACGTTGAGCGTGCGAACCTGGACGGTAGCTGTCTGGTTGTCGTCACCGTGTAGCGCCATGGGCTCGCGGTGGGCCTCATAGAGCGTGAGTCCCTCAATGCCTGCGTCTACTCGCCCAGCCCAACTGCGCTGCAAGATTGAGTAGCGGGAGAAAATGGGGTAGAGAAGGTGGGTGATAAAGCGAAGCTGTAAAGCAGAACACCACACCCCTGGGCACCTCTCTTTCGGACGAGACCGGTTTCGTCCTGCGCTCCAAGTCGATCAATTCTTTTAATTCGCGACGTGAGATGCCCAGCCCCCGGCCACTCGAGGCGGGCGAAGCCGCTGATATGGTTCGCTCCAATTCTCGCAGAGCTGACGAGCTTGGCCTTGCTTGACCTTGCGATACCACTTGCTCCATGGTTGTGGCGTTTTGTTTCTTTTTTGTGTCGACACACGAAGGGGCTTGCAGCTTGTCATCAAGCTTGGTGCTCTGCGGTGGGCACGATGAGGCCGCTCTTGTCGTTGGTCTCCGCCTTCTTCAACGATGCTCTAGTGAAGCCAGAGATGGCGCCCAGCAGGGCCGAGCGCCCATCTCCTTCGCTCGTGGCGCCCGCGACCGCAATCGGGGCTGGCGGCGGCGGAGGTCCACCGCCCATGGCCGCCGGTGGGGGAGGAGGCATCACCACCGCGCCCGCATGCCCTACACGATTCTTGATCTTCTCCTCCTCGCTGGCTGCGCGTCTTGCGAAATCAGCCCATAGCGCTCCCTTGACCTCATCGAACCACGCGCGCTCCTGATGACATGCGAGTCATTGACGCTGGTACGAGAGAAGGACAAGTATGGCATGCAGTTGACGAACCTCCTCAGCGACGGCGAGCGACCCGGTGTGCAGATTGTATCCACTTTGCAGCGCGTTCATATCGTCGACGAACGCCTGGACACTGCTGTACATGCGCGGACCGGGAAGGAGCCTGCGCTGGATGGCGAGCCATTGGCTCTCGAGGTGCCCGTAGGCCTGCTGCAAGAGCACATAGCGCTCTGACGCCGGGCCGGCGGTCGGTGACGATGCCAGGGATAGGGAGAGAGCGTGGAGCTCATCGGCAAACACGGTGAGGAGAGGCAGCAGCGCCAGTTTGCTGCGCCAGTGCGCGGGGATGCCGTCCGCGCCATAGTAAGCTATACGCAGAGTCACGAGTGAGCGACGACAGCACGTAGCAGCAAGGCGCCGCCAATGAAGATGCGCATACCGCCAGCCAATTGGCCATAGATGGCCGCTGTGGTGTCTGCGTCGTCGCCCAAGTTGGCGACCTTGAGTGCGCCCTCAGCGAATGTCGAGGTGGAGTTGAATGCCCAAAGAGCCGCCTCCATGCTGCGTACCACGAACCCGGCGCCTGATTGCATGGCATAATGCAACGCTCAGCCTTTCTTGGCCGCGAATCAATGAATGCACGCAGCTGCCGCACGTACCGACGATGGCCGGTGGCTCCTTGGCCTTGTATTCGCCTCGCGCCACCGATTCGACCTCGGGCACCAGCGGCCGCTCCTGGAAATGTCCAGCCACGGGGCTGTATATGTCCGACGACAGCAGTTCCTCCTTGCTCACGCCGTTCAGGGCGCCTGACGATTTTGAGTGGGGTGAGCGGCGAAGAACGCGCGCCACCGCAAGGAATAGCGAGTGACCGGGCGACACGTACCAACGATCAAGCCAGCGTAGTAGCGGCAAGCGTCGACGCTGATGGGCGAACCGTGCGTGGTGCGCGAGGAGTCGGCCGCCTTCTCGATGGCCTGGAGAGGCTGCTCCGCGTAGGCGAGGACAACGGGCGTAAGGCGCATCAGGGACCCGTTACCTGCGGGCCCAATGACACGCCCGACCAGCGTGAGCACACCAGCCACGCATCACGTTGACTCGCATTCCGTTCAACACCCAACAGGCAACGGGCAATGAAGCGCACCGGCTCGACTGGTATCGTCTGACGACGCCGGATAGGGATCGGTTCCGCAGCTCTTCTCGAACTTGTTGAGGGCTAGCCGCGTGGCGATGCCGATGTCGAAGCACTGACCATTCGAGCTGAGGTGGCCTTCCTTGTACCTGGAGAGACACAATCGAGCTTTCTCGTTGGCATTATCTTAAGAGTTTGTATGAAGGTGTATCGTCAACACCTACCAGCGCTGGTATCGTGTCAGCTGATCGACGGGATCGAACGTGCGTCGCTCCAGCAAGCTCTCTGCCAGGCAGAGACCCAGCGAGGTGTCGTCGGTCCACTGCCCAGCCAGCAAATTGAACGGCCCGCCACCCACCTGCGCCCGGGACCGGTCTCGTGAGCCACCCCGACCCAACAGGCCCAGCCAAGCCGGCAAAGCGGGGACGTCGTACGATGTCGGCGAGAGGAGGGACCGACGGGTCACCGGGGCGCTTGAACTCGAGGGTGGTGCCCAGCGCGTCGCCGGCTGCCATGCCCAAGATGGAGCCCCGGTAGCGGTCCTGCCGAGTGATGTTTGTGTGTTCCATGCTGTTGCTTGTACTTGTTGGTAGCTGCGAAGCCAGATCGCACACCCGGCCGCAGGGTAGGCCGCCTGAACTGAAACTTTCAGTTCAGCTTGTTTGCTCGCATTTCTGAAATGCTGAAACGAAAATTGAAAAACCTGCCAAACCAGTTTCGTATGGAATTTTAAACAACTTCGCCACAAGATGAGGAGCACGCGGCTGTGGAGGTCGTTTGGCGTCTCTTGTCGCGGAGGCAGACAACTCGTGATAGTGACACCGGCAGCCACTCAACCCGGAGCAGGTACAATACATCTCCCGCGATAATCTCTTTTGCGCCATTAATCTTTTCTAAGAGACAAATTAAATATTGAACTAAAAATATTAATTGACTTCAAGGAAGGCGGCCGTTGGCAGCAACATCGCTGTGGTCGCAAGGCCGTGGCATGCACACCTCACAGGCACAGTTGCGCGCACTGGCCTTTCCGCCGGGACGCGGAGTGCGCAGGGCAGTCAGCAGCGCTAAGGAGGAGGAGGACGCCACGGACGACGAAGACGATCTGGCTCTGGAGCTCGACGAATTCGACCCCGAGGAGCTGTTCGAAGACGAAGACGTCACAAATCGACCGCAGCACCGAGACGCCACAGGTGTACCTCTATCTTTCCACCTCCTTGCGTGACGCACACAGCGCTCACCGCATTCACGTCCGCCCAACTCACCGAGCTTCTGGGATACAGCGGGCTCGGGCTCGGGCGATGCGGCGCTCATGAAGGAGATCTCCGACTTCAACCTTTCCGGGTTCGCCTGCTCTCACACGCTCTCCGCCACAGTGCATGATTGCTGCTGTATTTATTTACACGGTGTCGTGTGTCGCGTTGTGTCATGTGCGCAGGGAGCAGTATCACAGGCTTGGCATGTGGGATGAAGCTGAGCAAGCGTTCCGAGACACGCTGGCCCTGGTCGACGAGAATCTGGGCTCGCATCATCCAACAGTACGGATTTCACGGGCCAGAAGCCGTCAGCATTTTAATTTGCATTTTTGAATATTTTTATTTTAAATCAAAAATACCTCCAGTTTGTTTTTCCGATTTTGCAGCTTATTTATCTTTTGTCTTACCCTGCGGTGATTTGTGCTGTGGGTGGTGGTATGCCTGTAGGCCGCAGTAATACTCAACAACCTGGCGATGGTCTACCGTCAAAAAGGTGACCTGGACGAAGCAGAGCGGCTCCTTCAACAGGCCCTCACGCTCCGCCAGTTCGTTATACCCTCGCCCCAGTTGCGATTCTGCGCTATATATGAGCACTCACAGCTGTAGCGGTGACCGGCATGCACACCAACAGGGCGCACTTTGGCCCGTCGCACCCGCGTGTGGCGCTCATCCTGGACCATCTGGGCTCGATCTATCGCCAGCAGAAGAGGACCGACGAAGCTCTCGAAGTGTACCGACAGTCTCTCGCCATCATCGAGGAATGCGATGTCAAGAAGCGAACACCCGACGGTATGCCATAACGCACATCACGCACAACGCTCGCCCACTTACGCTGCGTTTCTTTTGCGACAGGCACCGCCACTGTGCTGGCCGCCAAGATCGAGAGCGATACAGAGTCGCTGGACGACGTTGTCGTGCCTACTGCTGCCCCGCAAGACGAGGCGGCCGGAGCCGACGATGAAGACTGGGAGGACCTCATCAACCTCGGCACGGCGCAGAACAACCTGGGCCTCGTGTACTACCAGCTGGAGGACTACCCCAAGGCCGAGGTCCTCTTCGCGTCGGCCGTGGCCAAGGCCAAGCAACGCGAGCGCGAGCACGAGGAGATGGAACGACGCGGCGAGGCCGGCGAGGAGCAGGCCAAGGCTCGGCGCAACGCCGCCAACGCGCTTGCGTCATCATCGGCCGTCATGCAGAAGAACCTGGCGCTGTGCCTCCTGAAGCAGGGCAAGCTGGAGCAGAGCGAGCGGGAGCTCAAGGACGTGCTGGACCACCTGCGAGAGGAGGTGGGACTACGCGAACATGACGAACCAGTGGTCGACGTCTTTCGGCACCTGGCACGAGTCTACGCGGCGCTTGGCAAGGCTGACGAGAGCGCCTTCTACGCAGACAAGGTTGCACGCAACGAGGAGAGGAGAAAGGCAGCCCAGCAGTAACGCGGAGGCACTGCGTTCTTTTTCTCGGAATGAGAAACATGCACACTCAAAAAGGCGATGAATGTTTCGAATATCTCTTCCTCCGACTCCTGGGTGGCGGTGGTGGGATTCGAACAGGTGGGCTTTGAGCTCAGACCGAACTGGCCGGAAGTCGCGCTGTGTTACGGGGAGATACCTGAGAAAATGTGCCGCTGGAAAAGGAGAGAGCACGAATGACTGGTGGCGAGCGGCGTCCTCGGAGGGTTGTTTCTGGGTTCTTCTCAGCACCGCTTCCGGTGCCCTCGCCGAAAGAGGCAGACAATCCTGATATCGGCTTTGTTGGTCTTGCTCCAGTTCACTTCATCCTAAGCTTCCAAGTCACCTTTGACCACTCTGCACCTCGCCCCAAACACAACCAGCCAGCTGGCCATCACCACAGTAACGAAATACCTCTTTCTGTGCGTTCCCATAGCCAGTGATGCTGCAAGTTGCCCATGGAGGAATTCTAATTGTTCGCGTGTTATCTGCAATGCCATTCCTCGCATGCTTCTGTGCAGACCGTATTTCGCGGCAACCCACCACCGCATTCACATTGCGCCGAAGCCGACAACTTAGTCACTACAGCCCAGCCTACGACAACTGCGGAAAGGAGGAGGGCGAGCCACAGGCACACGCAAGAATGACACAGCTGAAGGTGGAGGACTTCTTCAACCCGGCAGACACAGATTCCAAGTTCCTCTCAGGCTGTTTTAGTAATAGACAGGACCTCAATCTCTACACCTACGCATGGCTACCCAAGCACATCAAGCCCACGTACGTCTTAATCCCCCATAATTATTCAGTTTACCTCCGAGCCGTGTATCCTGTCTTTTCTTGATACCTATTCTTTGTTATTATTGAATATATCTCCGCGTTATTATTCGGCGGTTTTATGGGCACGGGCAAGATAACGTCCCGTGCACCAGCTTACCTTGGTCCCTCTCCTTGGTGTGCAGTGCCTCGGTGTTCCTCTTTCACGGGTTTGGCGAGCACGCCGGCCGTTACAGACACCTGGCGCACGAGCTTAATAAGCACGGCTTTGCCGTGTTCTCGCTTGACATGCAAGGTACACCGGCGTCTTGGTGGCAAGGTTGAGAGGTGATCGTGAACCACGACTCTTGGGAACCATCTGACACAAACCTGGTTACGTGTTGTATTCAGGCCACGGCAAGTCGGCCGGACAGCGTGGCTACGTTGGACGTTACGAGGATCTCGTGCGCGATGCTTGCGATTTCATCAGCAAAGTGCCTGGCACCTACCTTCAGCTGCCCAAGTTCCTCATTGGGTGAGTTACGCCGCTTGATAAGCAAATAATTAATTTCAATTTATTGAATTTTTAACCTATTTTTCTCTCCTCGGCCAGAATCGGAGTAGGAGCTACGATCGTCAACATGACCATCACCATCACACATGCTCGCAGGCCCGGTTTCTTTGCCGGCGTCATCTTCATCAGCCCAGCGGTCAAGCGAGGCGATGCCTCTGCTTCTGCCACCATCGTCCGGCGCGCAGGCCTGTTCGGCCGAAGGGTGCGGCCCGCCGACCCGCAGTGGCTGTCGCACGATCCCGAAGTCGGTACGCGCCCGTGACACAAGCCGGATGTGATCGTGTCGTGCGCGCTGGACTCAACGTTCCGCGTGCAGTGGCCAACTACCGAACCGACAGCCTCGTGTTCCACGGCAAGGTCAAGAGCTCTACGGCGTCGCAGCTGCTCAAGGCCATGGCGTGGCTCGAGTCCTCGCGGTCGGTCACCAAGATGACCTTCCCCTTCATCGTGTGTCAGGGATCGGCCGACCAGATCGTGTCCCCTCTCGGTACGAACGGCCAGCCACCTTTTTATTCGTACAAATTAATGATAAATTAATTAATTTCGATTCAATGTTGTGTGTAGGGGCCAAGCATCTGTATGATGAGGCGCCGTCAAAGGACAAGCAGTTCAAGCTGTACAAGGGCTTCTACCACGACCTCCTGCACGAGCAGGGGAGCGAGCAGGTGATTGACGATGTCGTGTCGTGGATCGCGGCACGCGCCGAAAGCGCCGAGTTCACCCCCATTCCCGAGGAGGCGCAGACGCCCCGCTTCTTCCCCGAGTCCGCTGCCGATAAGAAGAAGGGCTCCATCGTACGTTGACTTAGCTTCTACCGTGTGTGTGTGTGTGTGTGTGTGTGTGTGTGTGTGTGTGTGTGTGTGTGTGTGTGTGTGTGTGTGTGTGTGTGTGAAAGGCCACACACCCACACACACAACAACCAGGCGGCCCTATGGGCCTACCCCAATTTGGGAAGGGGTCCCCTCTGGGGATGGGTGGTGTGTGGGTGGTGTGTGTGTGTGTGTGTGTGTGTGTGTGTGTGTGTGTGTGTGTGTTCGCTCACCGTTGCTCGTTTCGTTATGTAGATAAGCGATCGCAAGGCGTCGTGTCCGCCCGAGACGCTGGACGACTTCATCCCCGGCACGTCGGCCCCGGCTTCGCCGGCCTTCACCCCCGACCGGTCGCTGTCGCTCACGGCTCCGGCCTTTGCCATCGTGGCGGAGGGGTTCGACGAGGACTTTGCGCTCATTGACGAGGGGAGCGACGAGCCCGTCATCTCCCCGCGCACAGTACGTTCTACGCTTCAATCGAACCACTTGGTGACTGAGAGAATGGCTGACCCATATTTTTTTGTTACTTCGTGTAGCTTGACACGTTGGCCAAGACGCTCCGCAAGTGAATGCAGCCTTCTGCTCAAGAGGGGGCTCCTCGTGATATTTATTATTGTTTTTTTCAGCCACACGCAACTTGTATCTTCTATGTGTCCCTCGAGCAAACATGTACACAGCCAATTATGATGCTCAAACAAACGGAGAGGGATTTAAATGTGCTTTTAATTGATACTAACCCCTTCTTGGGGGTCCGCAGCTTGTGGGGCATCTGGATCCGGCCTCGGGGCTCTGCCCGCCTCAAGCTCAAGGTCGAGGTCACTTGGGCGGTTGCGCACAAGGCAACACGGGCTTAGAAGACGGGTGTAGCGCGTGAGCGCAGCAACGCTGACGGCCAGGCTGGCCGAAGAGAGCGCCACGTCTACCCACAGGAGCTCTCGGTACTCCAGCTTCAGGCCGTCCTCCGTGAAGTAGTAGATAGTCCAGCCGAGGTTCAAGAGGGAGGCGCCGAGGAGTGCCAGGAGGAAGAACAAGAGCACAACCACCTCGGTGATGTAGAGGCTCTTCCGGTCGTTCTTGTCGCACGGTAGGAAGGGAATACAGCCGAAGCGCCAGCAAGGCCCCAGGAAGAGCTCAGCCACCCACAGGCAGACAAGGATAAAGAGTACAGGGTAGACGAAGAAAAAGGGGTAGGCATATCGGAGGCCGGAGCCAAGAGTGAGCACGGTGAAGAGGATGGTATCCATGACCACCAGAGCGAACTGGACGATGGTGAGCGTTTGTAGAACGAGGTCCTTGCGCAGGTCCTGCAGGCCCCGGTACTCAATCATCTCCTGGAGCATCGTGGCCGTCTGCTGGTGAACTCCATTGGTCTGCTTAAGCTGCTCCACATCGCGAAGCAGCCGCTGTCTGTCTGACAGTTGGCCTTCTTTCAACGCCCTGAACCTATCCGACATGTTGGCGCAGCTGGACTGGTTGGGCGCAATCGTGCCTCAGCGATTACACACTTTGCACAGTAAAGCGTCACATGGGCACGTTAATAAGTCTACAGAGGGCCCTGATTGGTTGATGCAGCGCTATTTTAAACACTTGCCTGTTAGTTTGTAACGTGTCAGCGCCACCACACGGAAAGAAAGGAACGAAGACCCAGCGGGACCTACTTCTACAGCAAAGCTGCGGCACGTAGACATCAAACAAACAGCAACAATGTTCGGCAACACGACAGTCATCAACACCGTCAACCACATTACCAGCGTGGTGCAGACCTCTGGGTCGGGGAAGGAAAAGCTCACGGCTTACGACTTGCTGTTTCGCATCCATGAGCACGTCCGCACAAGCATGCAGCGCCAGCTGGTCGCGACCAAGGACCGGCCGGTCTTCCTGATTCCCGAACCCAACGACCTCTTCAAGCTGAGCTACAATATCAGCAACATCTACATCTCCTCGCTCACAACCCAGAAAGGCCAGTCGTCCGAGGTCAACCTCGCGGCGTTCAAGATGGTGGCCGACTTTCTGGTGGGAGCCCAGCTCATCAACGAGGCTTCCTTCATTGAGTCCGAGTATGCACACACTCTCCTCCCCAAGGTCCTCGAAGTCATCGAGAAGTATGAAGTGAAGGATGAGAAGGCCGTCGAGCTTCTGCGGGAATGCAAGACCTTCATCAACGGGCTAAAGCAGGAGGTGTCCCTGCTCGACTTTTAAATGTACGCGCGCAAGCGCCCACGCACACTCTCCTCCAAAACGAAACAAGTGTTACTGGTTTGTCATTGGGGCTTGGTTTGTTATCGGGGCCAGGATTAATCATGGCTCGGTCGACCGCTGACGGGCGACGATCTCGGCGCGAGCCCTGTCACTGGCTGGGTTTCGCAGCGGGACGGGGCGTGTCCTCGTGGCGCGCGTGGGCGGTGGCGAGGCAATGGTTGAGAGCTCCGGCAGAAGGCTGTCGAGCTTCGCCTCGCGTCGTCGCAGTCTCTTGTTGAGCACCCGCTTTTGTGTTGGCTTGGGCGCTTTTGTCGCTGCTGCAAAGGGAGGGTCGGAATAAAACACACACCGATAACAAGCGTGGGAGCGAGGGCGAAGGAGAGAGCGTACTCCTTTCTCTGTATTCCTCAAGCAGCTCGGGCGAGAGCTGTGCGGCCAGTGTTTCCTGGCCTTCCGGCTTCCGCGCGACGTATTACCACGTTGCCCACAAACACAAGGCCGCTGGGGGGGGGCTGTACTGTGTTGAACTCTGCTCCGTGTTGTCTGATGTATCGCCACACGACTGACCGCAGCTGCGGGAGCGCAAACCGGTGGGCCAGCTCTAGAAAATCGCCCGCGTTCTCCACGCATAGACCCTGGCCTCGCGACAAGGTCAAGACGAGCCAACGCGAGACCTTTACGTTGCGGCGCTCAAGGGGCGCACCTGCTCAATGAAGATCTCGCACTGCTCTTGCAGCGTGGGAAGCTCCTGTCGATGTGCGTCGAGCAGCAGGTCCACCACGGTCTCCTCCTCAATGGCAGCCCTGCACTCCACAACTGAGTCAGTTTTGCGGTGTGGGGAACAGGCGCGATCGTACTGGGCAGAGTAGAGGTAGCGTAGGATGGCCATCAACAAGTCGAGAGGCGTGTCGTCGAGCCGAATGACGTTGGTGATCGACTCGCGCATGCCCGACTCCAGGATGCGCCGGAAGAGCGCCCCCCTTGCGCACAGGATGGCCTTGTGCGCGCGCACCTCGTGCCCGCCCTTCGCCACCAGAGTGACGTCGGCGAAGAGCGGGTTGTCGACGAACGTCGCCAGCCATTCGGCGAGGGCCTCGCGTTGGGAGCCCGGCGTGGCGGCCACGTCGCCTTGTACTCCAAGCCTCTTGGCGGTCGTCGCCAGCCGCGTGAGGACAGACGCTGGGAGGTCGTCCGGGAGGGAATGGCCGTAGAGCCACGCAACGAGCGACAGCATCAGGTCGTCCTCCACATCGGCCAACCGCACCTCGTTCACATCGGCGTTGGTTGTCATCTGCTGCTTGAGCTCGGGCACGCGGGCGAGCACGGCCCTGTGGCACCGCATTCCTGGCTTGCCTTCGCGTCCTGCAGGCCGCGGCCGGCGATCGGTTAGTGAACGCCGGCGAACGAGAAGGCGATTCGGGGGGCCGTGCTACCCAAGAGGGTGACGTCGGCATGCGTGTCGTCGGCATCGGCTACGTTGTTGCCGAGAGGCAGCAGCGACGATATGTCCGCTGCCAGCTGGGCCCTGTTAGGATCGGCCCCGCCATGGTGTCGGCGCCAGAGAACGCAGCAGGCCAGCTGCACCGCGTCCGAGTGTGCGGGCAGGACGCGGGAGTGGATCTCCCCCCGGTCCATCAGCTGGCCTGTCGCCCCGGCCCCCCACCAGTGGACGCGGCCGAACTGGGTTGCGCTTCACGGAACGCTACGGTCAACAACGGAGGCCCCCCCCCGCCCCCAAAGAACGGTAATGATGGTGGGGAGGGACGTGCCACGCGGTGAGGTCCGCCCCACAGCAGACCACTGCCACCCGTCGGCCCTCCAACTCGGCCACGCGCTTCATCGCCACGCCTTCGTTGTCCCCGTCGACCGACAGAGCGCGACCGGGCATGGCCCTGGCCCGGAGAAACATTTGTAACGGTAACCGCGATTGCTCTGAGTAGTAGAAAGTGGAGGAGGAGGAGGAGCATGAAGGGTAGCGCTGGTACCACGTGTAGAGCCGCCCGTCGCGCGTGATGGCCGCGGCATGGTTCGACCCGCAGGCCACGCTCTTGAACCGCAGTCTGTGGTCGAGCCCGCGAATGGGCCCTGGCCGAGGCGGCCCGCCGTCCTCTTCTGTCACCCACATGCTCAGCTCGCCCGACTCTGGCCCACCAACGAGAGAGTATGGGAGAGCGTCAGCATTGTGCGCTGATGAGAACAGGAGGAGGACACCCCACCGTGAAGGGCGACTCCTGCCGAGAGCGAGCCGGCCACCTGGACCACGCCCGACGCGAACACCATGACTGTCCGAGAGGTGGCCACGTCCAGCTGTTGCACAGAGCCCTGGGATCCAATTGTGAGCCACCGTCGAGGCGGAGCCCGCAGACATCCAATCACTAAGAGCCGGAGAAGCAAGGAGGAGTAAACCGACCTCCTCCTGAAGCAGGATGACGTGTGAGTCGGTACAGGCCACCGCGCGGATACCAGCGATCCGGTCGTAGCTCGATAGCTCCGGGGGCTTGTCCTGGTCTCTGATGCGGTGGAACGGAACACTCTGGTCAGACTCGCTGGCGCCATGCGCTAGGGCTTGGGGGCGAGGACAGGAGCCTCGTTGAACGATGTACGCACGACAAGTCTCGGTAGGCCACCATTTGATGCCACATGACACTCCCGTCCGCACAAAGCAGCGCTGAAGTGCGCCCACAGCAGGCTGCTTGCTGCACGGCAGCGCCTGGCAGGTCTATCATCATCACACACGGATATAAATCCACAGTTCAGGCGATACGTCTGGGAAGAGGAGCGGGAGGCAGTAAGTGGGGAGGGCAAGCCAGGCATACGGAAGACGGCCTGCCCAGTCGTGGGGTTCCTGCGAAACATGGCCGCAAAAGCGCTAGGGTGAGGGGCAGTGAGGCACAGGATGCGGCGGTGAGGCGTACTGCGCATAGCAGGAGCCATCTTCTACCCTCGGCCAACCCACGCGCACACAGGCGTGAGCCACTTTCCTGGTGGATCTGCCACTTGAAGAGGAAAGAGGGGGGGGCGTTCGGTACCCAAGAGGTACCACAGCAGGCGAGACGAGCTGCACACCTGCCGAAGGGAACCACTGCTGACCGTAGCCCGTATGTCAGCGTCGCTCACCGCGTACAGGTGCCCAAACTGGGCAGCACAGAACCTCTCCTCCATCCAGTGCGAAACAGCAAAAAAATTTGCGCGTGCAGATTTTTAGTTTGATGAAAGAGCGCTCCACCAGGGGACACAAGGAACCACGAGCAATCCTCGCATCCTCAACCAGCAGATACCCAGTGCCTCGACAAACTTTTACACACAGCTCATTCGGACATAGGTTATGCCAATGGGCATTACATGGGTTTTGCAAGTGAACACGTCAAATGTAGCCATCATCCTCCCAATTAGAGCTCTGTGGTTGTGCTGCATCAGTTGCTGTAGTCGTAGGAGAGCAAGAACCCCTTGGTGTATGGAGTCTCCAACGCGTTGTAGTCGCTCATGGCTGTGTAGCCCACCACGTTCGGAGTTGCGACAGAGATGTGCATGGGCGATGACCTGCCGTTGACGTAGTCCACAGTGAAGGCGTACAGATCTGAGTGCAAGAAGTCGTCAGTGACTGTGGTCTACAATCACTGTGGAGGCAAGTCTACCGTTGGTTGCGGTGCGGAAACTGAAGGAGACAGTCCATGAGTTCTGCGGCTGCGTGCCATTGGCCGGACCCACACGGCAAGAAGCGCCTGCACCACAACGGGGATCCCGCAACTGTCAAGTTCTGACCAGCGTGGACTAAACTGTTGGTCCAAACGACATACCGCCGTAGCTAAATATCTGCGGGAACGGAGCCAGCACGGATGTGCCCTAAGCCTTCAGGTCGTACAGCTTCCAGGGGCCCTGCGTGTCTACGCTTGGGAAAGACCGGTCACCGTGTCTTCGTTAGGTCGTGATATGGGTGTGGTGGAGATCTTGGGAATCTTGGGGGAGGTCGGACCTCTGTTGGTGATCATGAAGAGAGCTTCAGTGTAGGTCTGGTTAGCGCTGCCATGGACTGCCTTGGTCATGGCGGAGGAGGTGATGGAGGCTTCTGCCAGGGCTGCCACCATACAGAGGAGCGGGGCCACTAGTACAGTAGTGCGACAGTTCATCGTGCCAGCTGGATGGGGAGAGACATCGCACATATGTTAGCCCGCTTTTGCGGTCCAATGCGGAGCTTTCCGTCCTTTCAGCGAACGTCGCTGGACCTGGCGGCCAAACAGGCTTTTTGTTTAGGGAGGTGTTGGCTGGGGCTGAATTGCCCTCAGCCCGACGCACAGCCTGACACGATCACACTTCTCTTGAAGGTTTTGACTCCTGATGGGTGTCTGGTGTATGCAACCATAAACCAAACCACCCGAATCCAGATACGACAAACTCTACTGCCTCCCGCTTGCGGCGAAACCGCCTAAGTACATCTGACACGTGCTTGAAGGGAGGGAGGGAGGGAGGGAGGGGGTTATGGCTGGGTAGTCCGGCAGGTGTCGCTCTCGTCGCGAGCCCTGACCGGGTGTCTCAGGGTGAGGTTCAAAAGCTCTACTTCCGTCGGAAGAAGACCGTCGTGTTTCTCCTCGCGTCCTCGTCGTGGTTTCCAGTACTTCATGGCCCACAATACACCAAGGCGCGCAGCACCCCTCTTGTTCACCGACTTTTGCCGTCTAGGCGCGCTCGCGGCTGCTGCGACCAAACGGGTGAGACCGCCGAAAGACACACGCAACACCGCAACCCATGGATGAGGTCAGTAGCGTACCAAATGCTCGGTATTCTTGTAGCAGCTCGGGCGAGAGCTGCGCAACGAAGGCGTGCTGAGCTTCCGGCTTTTCGCCCACTGCCCAGTGAGTGATGCAGGTTCATGACAAGAGATGAAGGAGATCTCGGAGGAAGGTACGGTGTTGAACTCTGCTCGGTGTTGTCTGATGTATCGCCACACGATCAACAGCAGCTGTGGAATCCCAAACTGGTGGGCCAGCTCCAGAAAGCCGCTCGCGTTCTCCATGCACAGACCCTGGCCCCGCGGCACCATGAAGAAGTGAGCAATTTGCGTGCTGGAACCTCTCGCTGTGCTTACCTGATCAATGAAAACCTCGCACTGCTCTTGCAGCGCGAGCACCTCCTGTCGATGTGTGGCCAGAAGCAGGTCCACCACGGTATCTGCCTCAATAGAAGCCCTGCATCCAGCAACCCCATCAGTCTCCGTTGTCTTACCTAGCGATGAAACAGCGGGATTGTACTGGGCAGAGTAGAGGTAGCGTAGGATGGCCATCAACAAGTCGAGAGGCGTGTCGTCGAGCCGAATGACGTTGGTGATCGACTCGCGCATGCCCGACTCCAGGATGCGCCGGAAGAGCGCCCCCCTTGCGCACAGGATGGCCTTGTGCGCGCGCACCTCGTGCCCGCCCTTCGCCACCAGGGTGACGTCGGCGAACAGCGGGTTGTCGACGAACGTCGCCAATGATTGGGCAAGGGCCTCGTATTGGGAGCCCGGGGAGGTGGCCACGTCGCCTTGTACTCCAAGCCTCTTGACAGTCGTCGCCAGTCGAGCGAGGACAGACGCTGGGAGGTCGTCCGGGAGGGGCTGACCGTAGAGCCACGCAACGAGCGGCAGCATCAGGTCGTCCTCCACATCAAGCAACCTCAGCTCGCTCACATCGGCGTCGGCCATCATCTGTTGCTTGAGCGCGGGCACGCGGGCGAGCACTACCCTGTGGCACCGCATGCCAAGCGTCTTGCGTCCTGCATGTCTCGGTCACGTCATGGATAATGTAATTGGAGAAGCTTGATAAGGGCAGGCTACCAAAGAGGGTGATGTCGGAATGAGTGTTGTCGGCTGTGTTGTTGTCCAGGAGTAGCAGTGACGACATGTCCGCTGCCAGCTGGGCTCTGTTGGGATCGGCCCCGCCAGTGTGTTGGTGCCAGAGCACGCAGCAAGCCAGCTGGATGGCATCCGACTGCGCAGGCAGAGCGCGTGGATGGGTCTCTCCCCAGCCCCTGAGCTGGCCCGCCGCCCCTTGGCACCACCAGTGAACGCAGCCAGCCTGGGTTGCACTGCACATTGCCACGCCGAAACCGTCAACAAAGAAACCAAAGCGTACGATGGGAGGCACGTGCCATGCGGTGAGGTCCGCCCCACAGCAGACCACTGTTACGCGTCGGTCCTCTAACTCGATCACACGCCTTACCGCTTTTTCTTCGTTGTTCCCCTCAGCCAAGTTGCCGAGGATGGGCCTGGTAATGGTAAGAGACAAACATCAACGCGGAGGAGGAGTATGGATGGTAGCGCTGGTACCACGTGTAGAGCCGCCCGTCGCGCGTGATGGCCGCGGCGTGATTCGACCCGCAGGCCACGCTCTTGAACCGCAGTCTGTGGTCGAGCCCGCGAATGGGCCCCGGCCGAGGCGTTCCGCCATCCTCCTCTGTCACCCACATGCTCAGCTCGCCCGACTCTGTCCCGCCAATCAGGGGAGTATGAAAATGTGTCAGCATTGTGGGCTGATGAATACGAAGTGTGACACCCCACCGTGAAGGGCGACTCCAGCCGAGAGCGAGCCGGCCACCTGGACCACGCCCGACGCGAACACCGTTTCTGTCTGAGAGGTGGCGACGTCCAGCTGTTGCACCGAGCCCTGGTACTCAATGGCAGTGAGTCACAGTAAAAGGTTGCGGACAGTCGCTAAGGAAACGAAGCAAAGAGGAGCAGATGGACCTCCTCCTGAAGCAGGATGATGTGTGAGTCGGTGCAGGCCACCTCACGGATTCCCGCGATTCGTAAAAGAGAAAGCTCCGTGGGCTTGTCCCTGAGGCGCCGTGACATGCGGTCAGCGTATGGTCTCATGGGCCAGCGAGGAGGCACGACGCAGGAGTATACGCACAACAAGTCTAGCCTCACATTCATTTGGTGCCATATGACGCTTCCGTCCCAGCGAAGCAGCGCCAAAGTGCGCCCACAACAGGCAACTTGACG